>JAIUZE010066297.1:0-121548 GCA_022085475.1 Heliosperma pusillum
TCGTATGCCCACTAACACATGCATTAAAGCAAGTAGGACTACCTCCTGTTCCGACCATTCCAGCCTTAAGAACGTGGAGGAGCCAAGGGGAATGAGAGTACAAAAAGCACAAGACAAAATAGTGCTCACACAGTATTCATTTGTAAAACCGACTCAAAGTGGGACATACCAAAAACCGTCACAAAACATGAGAACAAGGCATTATATAAATGTAACTATGATAAACATGAATCAATACATGATACATAAGCATTAGACCAAGTTTAAGAAGCATAATAAATAGGTAACATAGATACCTCTCCATAACAACAAGTTTGGAAACTAACTAAAACAAGGGTTCACTTCAAACCGTCATAACTAGAGTTCTAGACATGCCATTACAGAAATTCGAAGTCGAGGTGATAGCTTATCCTCTTACGGTTCCAACGATAGGTTACAAGCCCAAAACAAGCAAGTAACGAAGGAGATATGATCATTTTACGAAACGGGGTCAGTGCAGTGAAACTGCACAAGTCACGACCGTGACTTGTATTTCACGCCCGTGACATGTGTTACCAATTCACCCGAGAGCCTTCAACAAAAATTCAATCCTATCATTTCCAATTCTCATAATTCATTTCTAATAACTATCAACAATCAATATTCATCATCAACCATCATCAAATAACAACAATCATCATCCATAACATAAATCCTAAGCTTTCTAATCGTATTCTAAATACGAATTCTAGCATATAAAGCATGTAAAACACGTAAATGATATCGAGTAACCCTTCACCGTTACCTTTTCGCGTCTTTAATCGATTGCTAAACCTTCCTAGTCTCCACCTACATACAATTAGATAATAAAAGATTAATATCATTCACCTTGAGAAAGACGGATAATTTAAAAAGCGAGAAAGACGGTAATTTTATTACCAATACGGATAGAGGAAGCTAAGAGGGGAAGAATAAGACGAACTTACGTGAATTTGAGCAAGAAATGAAGGAGTAGCGACGAATCTAAGCTTGATAAAAATGGAGTTTAGGTTTTTGGTGGTTTGATGAGGAAGAAAGAGTAAGTGGAAAATGAAAGAAGGAGTTAGGGTTTGAGGGAGTATAAGAAAGGTGAGTCGAAAAAGTCAAGAAAAGTCAAAGACGACTTAAGACGGGATTTACTTGAAATCTCGCGGAAATTCCAAATACGAACTCGGAAATTCTAAATTCGACTCAGAAAGTTAAATTCTAAATTAAAACTAAATTTCGCTGAAAAGTATCCGTAAAATATTTTCACTATAAAAATAGGGTACATTTGCGGGTGTTACACCTCGTATCTTTATCTTAGCATGTAAAAAGTTTTAAAAACACCGTATATTCCGCTATATAAATCACATGCTTGTTATGTTTTATTTCCGCATTCGCGAGGGTTGTCACAGTTGGTATCAGAGCTTTAACGCTCTCGACGCACACACGTGAACCCTAAACTTAAACTACTTGACCTTGAAATAATAAATGAGAGATGGGTAGAAAATAAGGACTTTACTTGGTAGTCTTTAGTGTACTTGATGTTTGTTAGGTTCTAACTTGTTTGTTGATTGTGTTGAGTGATGTTATGTTTGTTTGTATCTACCGTCTTGAGGTGGATTATGTGTCACCTAGAAGAAGTATCCTCTACCGAAGATTGAAGATTGACGAGCCTATGTGAAGCGTACTTCTCCCTTATCGTTGATCTCTTGTGCCTTTAATGTACCTTTCCCCTTTTTCTATCTAGGTGCTTCTTTCACTTCCAACTTGTTTTACCTCTTGGAAATTACGCTTGATAGTTTCCTCCATCTTACCATTTGTACCCTCAACTTTCTCACGTGACCTTTTGTGGATAACATACCCGTTTGTTTGTAGTATATAAACCTTGGTCGGAAGAATTTTGGACTTTGTGGAATGTTAGTGTTGATTAGAATGAATTTGGGATTTGAGAAAAAGTTGTGTAGACCTAAGTTCACCCCTAGTGGTGAGAGTTGGGATCCTTGGGGAAAGTGTGGTAAGATATGTTTGATGATTTTAGTGTATAAATGCTTGTCATGACTTGTGTGTAAATAGTTCATGATATTCGATGGTGTAAGGTTGAATGAGTTGGCTAGGACTTCTTAACTCATTAATAATTTAACCTTTTGGACTTAAAAGTTTAGTATTGTTTTGAAGACCATGCTTATGATAGGTCTAATTGGTGTAAATGAGAAGCTTTGAATGATATCTTGAGGTGCGAAATACTTTTGAGGTTAAGTGACTTCTTGTGATTTTCTAGTGTGTACCTTTGGGTATATGCCTGGTGGGAAAGTACTTGGCTATAATTCTTGGATTTAAAAATATGATCTTATATCATGGTATCGGAGACTTGGTTGAGGTAGTAAGTCGTCATGATAGATTAAACCATGTTACTTAAGGACTATGGTCATGAGTGGAATCTGATTAGATGAGCTATGATGGTGATGCCTTAGGATGTTGATGATGACGTTTTGTTTGGTGTTCTACCTTGTGGGCCATAGGAATTGAAAAGAGTTTAGTATGAAGAATTCCTTGTTAGACCTTTGGTTTTGAAACCTTTGAGAATGTGTCAAATTTTGAAGTTGAGAGAATGTTTCTATGCTTGAGTTGCAATTCCGCAATTGGGAATCCGTGTTATATAAAAGAATGGATGAATTTGGTTGTAATCGATTTGTTAAATCTAGGTGTACCTTACTTTGATAATTTGTGGTACGAGGGTCCCTTGTAAGAGACCTTTGTTGTTGGGATGAGTTGCCTTGCTATCACCCTAAGTCTGAAAGGAGAAATTTTGTGGATTAAACCTTAAACCTTTACTCGTGCCATTATCCCTTTTCATTTCCATTCTTGAATGTTTTTGTCAAGATTAATCTTTAAAAAATCGCATGCTCGTATCTTATTTCTTACTCGGATATCTTCATAACTCTACAATCTGCTTTGTCTCTTCCTTGACCTCGTTATTTTCAGCGCTCCTCTCTTGTAATCTCGTGCCTTATTTATTCTCGTGTTCTCCTTGAGATTTCTTATCGTTTCCTATCTCGTTGCTCCTTCATCTTTTCTTTAGTGGTTTGGATATTCCGTTTGTAAGGCTCAGACAATAAGTGTGATGTAATTTGGGATTCTTTAGCTAGAATATGTGTCTTTGGATTGAGCAAATTTCATGTTGTATTTCATCATGGGAAATAGGACTTAAACTCTAGGATGAACCCTAATAGTGATAATGTATCCTCTCTTAGTGGTTTTAGATTTGGAGCTTGGTATTGTAGTGCTATTTTGGGAATCGAGTTGAGCGTGATAATAGTTCGTTGTTGTTGGATATTATATCGGTTGCTTGGGATATCATTTAGGAATTAGATGTCTCTAATTGATGGATTCTAAAAGAGGCTTTGCTTTAGGGTAATTAAATCGGTAACCAAAGTTTGAGGAGTATTGTCATAAATGAAAATCGATTCATTTTGAGTTTTAGATGAACTAGATGATTTGAATGGTTGTCTGATTGCCAAGTGATTGTCCATTTGTGGTTTGGAATAAGTAATTCCCTTTTATTCTTAAGGAATCATAGTTTGAAATTGAGAAATGTTCGTTGCAAACTTTGGATAGTGAGTGCTCAGTTGTTATGGATTATAGAGTTAGAATGGTGAACCCATTTATCTTGAGGATTAGTAACCACCATAGTTTGATAATGTGACTATTTATATTTGAGGCTTCGAGCGTAAGAATGATCGAATTAAGGATGTTATGGCATATTAAAGAATTATTATAATCGATAATGGATTGTGGATTTTTCCTTGTCGTGAGATCTGGGATGAGGCTAGTTGGATCTTAGATAATTATGTTTGTTACTTTGATTGTGATTGTGGTAAATAATGTTTATGGAGTTTGGCGATTTAGGATGGTTAAAGTGTAATTGAGGTAAATTACATTCTCTTAAGGACTAATTTATTAGTAGAGTTAGTGATGTCGAATTCTTGTAGATCTTCCTGCCGACTTCATCGTGATCTTCATATCCCTAAGAGTTCGATTTGTTTTGTTTTTGCGTGTTTTGTATACATTTTCATACCCTGAATTGTGTTTGTGATGCTCGAGTCGCTCTATGTACGTGTAATGTCTTCTTATTTTGATTTTATCTTTGAGAAAACCTTCAAATTTTCATATTGTATTTCTAATTTAACTTTTTAAGGAAGTCTAAAGATGGATTTTGTACCCTCTTTTTGGAGATAATGGATTTATTTTACCTTTTTATTTTGATTTTATGTTCGGTTGGATGTTTGGACTCGTTATTGGAGACGTCTGGTGACTAGTCCTGCACTTACTAACGCTTGTTTTAATTTTCGATTACAATATTTCGAGAATGATTTGATCTGGATAACTAGAGTACTCGTTCGCGACGGACACTCTTGTCATTCGTAAATAAAGTTTCGCACTTATGAAAAATTTCCTTAAACCATTTTCGAGGAGAACATCATTTCATAAATGTTTCCCTTATAAAAGTTTTCGTATTAGTTTTTAAAACTGATTCTTGTCCTTGATACTTTGTTTTCTACTCTCAAGTTTCGAGGACGAAACGTTTTAAAAGGTGGGGTGATTGTAACACCTGCAAATGTACCCTATTTGTAATTTAAAAATATTATACGGATACTTTTCAACGAAATTTAGTTTTAGTTTAGAATTAAATTTCCCGTGTCTAAATTAGTATTTTCGAGTTCGTATTTGGACTTTACGCGAGATTTTGAGAAAATTACGTCTTAAGGCGTAATGGGCTTTTTCCTTTATGTTTTCCACTTACTCCCTCATACTCCCCCCTCAACCCTAACTCTCCCTCATTCAACATTTCCTTCTTCTTCACCAAGTAAACCCAAAACCTAGCCTCCATATTCTTCCAAGCTTAGAATCGTCACTACTCATTCTTTTCTCGCTCAAATTCACCTAGGTTCGTCTTATTCTTTTCCTATCATCGTCCTCTATCCGTATTGGTAAAAAAATTACCGTCTTTCTCGCTTTTCAATTTATCCGTCTTTCTCAAGGTGAATTATATTCATCTTTTATTATCTAATCGTAGGTGGTGACCTTCAAGACCCCGACAAAGGTTACTATCTAGTGGAGGAAGGCTTAAAAATCGATTGAAGACGCGTAAAGGTAACGGTAAAGGGTTACTCGATATCATTTACGTATTTTATGTGTTTTCCATGTTAGAAATCGTATTTAGAATAAGGTTAGTAATCATAGGAATTGTGTTGTTTGATGATGGTTGTTGTTACTTGATAATTGATATGAGAATTGATGGTTTGTGATGATAAATGGCTTTGTTTGATGTTGTTGATGAATCGCGTGCCTGGGACCAGGACTCTGGAAGCGCCCCTGGACGCTGGCAGCGTTGTGTGTGAACGCTGGCAGCATTGCCTGGCGCTGGCAGCGTTTCATGCTGCCAGTTTTTCCCTAAGTTGACTGCAGTATTCCTGCACTGACCCCTTTTCGTAAAATGGTCATATCTCCTTCGTTACTTGCTTGTTTTGGGCTTGTGACCTACCGTTGGAACCATAAGAGGATAAGCTATCACCTACACTTCGAATTTCTGCATTTTAATGTCTAGAACTATAGTTATGACCGTTTGAAGTGGACCCTTGTTTTAGTTTGTTTCCAAACACGTTGTTTTGGAGAGGGGATCTATGTTTCTTATTTATTATGCTTCATAAACTTGTTCTAATGCTTATGTATCATGTATTGATTCATTTTTATCATAGTTAAATTTATATAATTCCATATTCTCATGTTTTGTGACGGTTTTTCATATATCCCACCTTGAGTCGAATTTTACACATGTTACGGTTTGAGCACTAATTTCCTATGTGCTTTGTACTATCATTCCCTTGGCTACCTCCACGTTCGAAAGGCTGGAATGTCAGAACGGGGAGCGTATCCTTACTGCTTAATTGCATGTGTTAGTGGGCATATGACGACGTTGTTGGGAGGCGAACGCTTTGCGTTGATCGACCCGGCCGTCAAATGTTCTATACTTGCGAGGTGGTGTCATTGCATGTAGCGTACTGCTTGTTATGATGCTTGTACTCTTTTCCGCCTCTTTCGTGAAGGTTGACCGAATTTGGGGTACTCGGCGTCTATGATTGACCGAGTCTTGGATGCGAAATGTCATCGCTTGTCGAATCGGAAAATGGTTTATTCCGAGAGTCTGGTCAGGTTTAGACTAGGACCGGGTATTTATATTGTCATCCTACCAGGAGGAAATTAGTCTACATATACGAAATGTCATTGTGTATGCGTTCAGGGAAATGTTTATCCCGTGGATGCGATTTTAATCATTCTTGCCATGTACACGGTGCTAGTGCGTGTCATTTACCGTGAGAGATGTTGTCAACGTATTATACGTTTGGTTGGATGATTATATGATTGGTTTATTCGTGATATTCGCATGACTTGACATGGTTTGGTTGTCGAGTCTCAATCTTATCAAACTTATACCGCTAACGGTGAGATGCAAGCCCTAGTGAGTGTATATGGTTGCATAAGAGTGTCTTTCCCGAGTCTACTTATAATCTGATGCGTACAATTCATATGTCGAGTTCTATCTTATCAAGTGTATGCCACTAACGGTGAGATGTAAGCCCTAGTGAGTGTATAGTTGCCTAAGGGTGTCTTCCTCGGGTTTGTCTATAACATGATGGTTATGGTTTTGTTCTTCATGTATCGATATCTTTATATATTGAATTGCCTATTTATCCTTCTCGTATTTTACATGTATATTCATATATGCATGCTTTTCTTTTTGTATTCTGTTTATGTACGTTTAATGTGATATGGCTGGGAGAACCCGGAGTTACTCCCCACTGATTGTGGCATTCATGTTTTTCATGAATGAACAGGTTGCTTGCTTGGATAGATTTTGCTGGTTATATTTTGGGTTCGGGTGTGAGCTAGCGGGCGTTGGTCTTGACGAATCACCCCTAAACGTTTATTAGCTAGTTGCTAAACAACTTTGATATTTGATAACATTTTGAGAGACTTCGTCTCTTTGTAGTACATTCTATTTTAGTTTGTATTTATTTGACATTCCTCGTATCTTTATCTTAGCATGTAAAAAGTTTTAAAAACACCGTATCTTCCGCTATATAAATCACATGCTTGTTATGTTTTATTTCCGCATTCGCGAGGGTTGTCACAGCCTTGCTAAAGGCTCTTGATTAAATGAGGGTGTTACAATGATAATACCATATTATATAGGTACATTTAATTTGAACAATATCTTTAGAAGAACTGTATATAAAGTTCTTGCGTCATGTCACATTTCAGAAATTACAATATATAAGAAGTTTTATATACAATAGATGAACTTTATATAAAGTTCTTAATGGAAAATAAAACAATATTTAATTGGTCCTGCATTTTCAAAGTTAATAATTATTGCTTCGCAAATTCCCTTATAAGAACCGAGTTCTTATTTTAGAACTCATTTGTTAGAATTAAGAACGGACTTTTAATTACAATAGATGAACTTTTTTAATTTGAGTTATTGGCGACAAACAGAAGAATAAGAACCACTATTTCTGTGCTCTTACAGCTTTAACTAAAGTGGACTTGAACTATTTTTTCACATGTTTCAAGTTAAAATTGAAAATAATGACAAAATGATACTCCCTCTGTTCCATAATAAAAATCGTTATAGTAAAATCAAATATTCAATTTCTATAAATCGTTTTACATTTTTCAATCTATTAAATGTTTTTAAAATTTTTTAAAACACTAACAATTAGAACCCCGAGGTAATTTAAGCCATTTTATTGGTGGAATACTTAGCTTTTCAAATTTTTAAAAAAGCATTTATAATACACAACTATTAATACAACACTAGTTTTAAACCTGTCCAAAAATGCACGAGTTTGTTTTTAAATATATTAATAATCCAAATATGTTCTTTAATTAATTCCATTATATTTTGATATGAGATTTGTATTGAATAATTCGATAATGTGATGTATGATAATGATACATTTTTAAAACATATATCTATTTATATAAATTTTATATTGTTAAATTAACTATATCGATAATAACTAACTAGGCAATAGTATGATAAACCGCAATTAACAATCATATAAAAAATTTGGTATGTGAGAGACCTAGGTCATAGGCTAATCGTGGACAAAACTCGCTTAATTTCTATTTTGATATTAAAGAAATTTTATAGTATGCATATATTAGAAAGTTTTAGGTATGGTCTGATATTCGCGTTAAAGTTTGTCGACTATTGGCAATTAAATAAATTTGACACCCCACGCTATAGGTGGTACGAGGCATTAATGTTACCCGAGTCTTCATCAAATCTCGATGATAAATGGTTTGTTATGTCGATCTGAGAGATTTTGTTCTATTTTACATCAATGAATATTTACAAATTCTTGGACTTTCATATTGCAAGTATTTGTAATTTTGTAATGTTTAGATTTATGGTTTTCATATTGTATGTATTACTGAAAGGTAATTAGTATTAGTATTAATAAAAGTAATATTAATACAAGTAATATTTATTATTATATTAGAATATCACTGATTTATTATAAAAATGATAAAAATGTTTTAGAAAAAACTTGTTTAACGAAATCAGTATTCAGTATATTATTACCTGTATATTATACAGTGTATTATTAGATTATTAAAATATTAGAATAGGAAATAGAATATTACTATAAAATAATATCAAATATCAAATGAAGAGAGATCAGTTAAATCAAATGAGAAGAGAGAGAAATTAATTCTCGCAATGGTAGTGGAGCCAATTTTACATATTCTTTTCATTGTTTTGAGCAGCCAATAAGAAGGCAAGAATTGTCTTTGCTTTTATATCTCCCATCTCCCATCTCCCATCTCGCATCTCGCATCTCCCATCTCCCATCTCCCATCTCCCATATATATAAAAGCTCAGTTTTTTCCAGCCTTCCTATTGGCTGGAAAAAAACTCTGTTTTTTCACCTTTTTTTTTGCAAGTAGAGCCCACATGTTTTCAAAAGCATTTAATTACTCTTTCTCCTACCCACAAGAATATTTACACTGTATCCTACTTTCATACACCCAGTTTATAATACGTAAAAAAAATCTAGATGCAGACAATAAAAAAATAAAATAATTCTAATAAATGTTATTTATTGTAATATGATGTAACAAATCTAGAGACGGCAAGCTAATATATCAAAACAAAAATAAATATTCACATAAATAAATATAAGAGAACCGATTTACCAAGAAAAATAAAAATCTCAAAATAAACCGATTTAAGATGATGAAAATTTACTATAACGCTTGAGGCATTTGAAAAAATATTACAAATAAATATTAATAATGATTCATCAAATACATGTATAAAACTTGAAGTAGTTAAATATAGAAAAATATGCATAAAAATAATATGAAGCAATTAAAGTTGATAATAAAATATGATAGAGTTTCCCTATATTTTATCATAAAATAATCCATGAAAATTGTTCTACTAAAATGAACTAAAATCTATAATTTTATTTGAACTTAAACGTGATTATTGAGAATGAAAAAGACAGAAGAAAGAAATATTGAGAGAAAGGAAAAAAAGACATTAAACAAATAAGGACTTGAGCAACGGCAAGTGAGCACACACAAAGGAAAAGTTAGGGTTTTTGTTAATTTATAGGTCATTTATTAGTGACGACTAATGATAGTGGCATACTTGACATAATGGCATACTATGGGCTAATTAATCAAGGGCTTTGTTCAGCCACGTATGTTTTGCACAAGCCCAATTGTATGATGACATAATGACATACGAAGTACGACATATTCTTAAAAAAACGTAATATGGTATAAAATATACAAATTCTTATTTAATACGGTTATTATTATCCGTCTTAAACTTAAGATGGGTTAAATATACTCATGTTGAATAAATATAACACAAGAATTTTTTGAAAAGGTAATTTTTTTTTTGTTATATACGATTTATACGTAGGGTGATATATGATCCGTCTTAAGCTTAAGACGGATATTACCGTCTTAAGCAATAATAGCTTTACAAAATAAATTTCCTTAAGATGTATTTTTTCCGTCTTAAATATTTTATCCGTTTATATTTAAAATGAGAAAGACACTGAATAATACTTCTTCGTATGACTTTACATGGTTAATAATATTCGTTGTGACAACCTTAACGAAAGCATAAAGATAAACAAGTACCTTGCAGCGGAAATTAGAGAATTTTAAAAACTTTTTAAGGTATGATTCGCAAAGGTTATCAAAAGGCGAAATACAGCATAAACGAATAAACTAGTAGTGTTGAAAAGGTCAACATATCACTACAAGGAAGACAACGGTCCCAAAAAAAATACAATTACTCTAATAGTATAAGAGTCTAAGCGGTAAAGGTGATCATCGTAAAACAACGCTCACTATCTCACACTAGTCTCAACCCCATGTAGCACCGAACTGTACCAGTACATTCATGAAACATGAACGCCACAGTCAGTGGGAAGTAACTCCGGGTTCTCCCAGCCATATCACAAGTAAACATACGTAAACGGTAATTAACATGTAGAAATATATATATATATATATATATATATATATATATATATATATAGAGACCGGATCCGGTGAGGCAGCTAATTATGGCGAGGCGGCTAGCCTCACCAAATTCATCCATTAAACTTGGACTTTGTTTGTTTTGTGAATCTCAGACCTTAATATGTGAATCTGAGACTTTGTTTTGTGAATCTGAGACCTTATCATGTGAATCTCAGACTTTGTTGGACTGACACCTAATTTCTAATATGCATTGGGCTGAAAAATTGTTGGGGTCATTCCTAACTTTTCATTTGACCCAAAATCATTTCTCTCTCTAAAAAAATAAAAAGCCCAAAACACTTAACCCATCTCTCTCTAAAAAAAACTAACAAAAAATATATCTTCATAAAATCTTTATAAAATCTTTATAATATCACAGATTGATATCTTCATGCATAAATTTAGGTAACTCAATCAATCATATAAGTTTGTTAATTGCATCATTCAATCAATTGCATAAATTTAGGTAATTCAATCGATCATTCATTCAAATTTTCGAGAGAAGACGAAGATTTCCAACAATCAATTGCATAAGTTTATTTTTGATCATTCATCTAGGTAATTGATCATTCCATCAATCAATCAAAGACGAAGATTTCCAGGTATTTTCCAGTTAATTCAATCCTAAATCGATCATAAATCGATGATATAACGATCGATTGATATTTCCTTGATGATAAAAGGCTTGCGATTTACTTATTACATTATTTTCGTCGATTTGCAGCTGTAATTGCTATGGAGATTGTAGATATCGCAACGGTTGCTGATAATACAACGGTTGAAACAGGTATTTTTTTTTTTTTTACGCTGATTAATGTTTTATGAATCATAGATTGTGTTTTATGAATTCATATGTTAAGTTTGTGAATCTGAGTCCTTGTTTAGTGAATATTGAAGCTTCATCTGTGAATATATAAAAGATAATACTCTGAAACTTGATCGAAATTAATAAGATCATGTACTTTGCTCGTTTCCTTATTTTGTGAATCACAGTCCTTGTTCAGTGAAACTTAGACCTTGTTTTGTGAAACTTAGAGCTTGTTTTGTGAACCTAGAAGATAATATTATAAAACTAACTACTAGCTAAGTGGTTAAAATCATCTTCTCTGCTCTATTCTATTGTTTGTGAATCTTAGAGATTTTTTTGTGAAACTTAGAACTTGTTTTGTGAAAGTAAAAGATAATATTATGAAACTTGATACTTGTTGTGTCTATTATTTTGTGAATCTTGTAGGCCTCGTTTTGTGAATTATACAGCTTGTTTGAGTTCTTGTTAATCTGATTTTGTTGAACCTTTTATCTCCTTAGGTGTTGATTCCAATGTCAACTCCAACGCTCTAATTCTGGTCAGTTGTGGTGTGACGCCTCGTGTCGGTTGTGGTGAGGATCTTTGCTCTAATGTTGGTAGTTCTGGTCAGGATGGTGAGGTTTCTACTGTTGTCTCAACAACCCCTACAATGCCAACTATTTCCACGCCTACTACTTTGGTAACTTACACACCGTGTGGTAGTGAGCAATGGATAAGTAGGATTGAAGAGAAGTTTACACCGGTGATTGGCAAAACATTTGTGGACTTAGAGTCAGCGATTATGTTCTACAAAATTTATGCTATTGCTTGTGGGTTTGAAGGAAGGCTGTCTTCAACTAAGAGGTTTCATGATGGTATTATTCGAACAAAAGTCATGGTTTGCCATCGTGAAGGTTTTAATAAGAGGAAAAGACGTCCTCCCCAAGCTGGTGCACAAACGAAGACAAAATCAACTGCTAAAACCGGCGCGAAAAAGGGTGGAGGTGGAGATGAGGCTGAGAGTTCTAATAGGCGAACAGGTACTAGGATAACCAAGATTAAAAGGTGGGGGTGTGAAGCGATGATCAAATTCATGTTCGAAAAAGGCATGTACAAGATTCAACTATTCTACGAGGGTCACAATCACCCACTGACTCCGGTGAAAGATAGGGAATTCGAGAAACTTGCAGAAAATATAAATAAACTGGAAGCATATCATAAGCAGTTGATTATCCAGAATTCGAGAGTGAATGTTGGGCCTAGTTTAACATACAACTTATGCAAGGAGCAAGCAGAGGGTTTTGAAAATGTGGGAGCTTCCCTTAGGCAATTCAAGAATTTTCAACGGAATGTGAAGTGTCTACTTAACTGTAAGGATGGACAAATGTTCATATCGCGTTTGGAAACCCTTAAAGAAACGAAAGGGTTGGAATTTGCTTATGAAACGGATAGTGACGGATCTTTGACAAGGATTTTTTGGACAGATGCGGTGTCCAAGAGATCTTACGCATTGTTTGGTGATGCATTTTCATTTGATCCTACATATGGAACAAACAAATACAACATGAAATTCACGCCTTTCACTGGCATTGACCATCATAAGAAATCGGTAACTTTTGGATGTGCTCTTTTAGACCATGAGGACGATGGAGCATTTATTTGGGCGTTTCAGCAATTTTTGAAAATAATGGGTGGCAAAGAACCACATTACATCATCACTGACCAAGACCCAGCAATAATAATTGCAGTTCCAGGTCTGTCTGTGAATCTCAGACCTTATTTAGTGAATCTTAGAGCCTTTTTTGTGAAACTTGGTTAAAATGACCTCTTCTTACTCTTTTTCTTATTTGGTGAATATCAGACCTTGTTTAGTGAATATTAGAGCCTTTTTTGTGAAACTTGGTTAAAATCACCTGTTCTTACTCTTTTTCTTATTTGGTGAATCTCAGACCTTTTTCTGTGAATATTAGACATTGTTCTGTGAAACTTGGTGAATCATTTAGTTATACTTTTTGGTGAATCGAGAGACATCATTTGTTAGACATAGCTTTTGCATGTGGCACATTATGACATAATATGAGATTAAACAATGATCTTGAAAATATGAGATAATGTGATTTTGTGATTTTGCAGCCGTGTTCAAAATAGCTAGACATCGCTTTTGCATGTGGCACATTATGAAAAAAGTAACAGACAAGGTTGGGAGCAAAATTTGCAAAGAAACTGAGTTCTTAAGCCGTCTGAACAATGTTGTCTGGAATGACGACATAGAGCCTGAGGAATTTGAAGAGAATTGGGATAAGGTCATGAGTGAGTTCTCGTTAGAAGGACATAAATGGTTGACCGACAAGTTTGCAGAACGAGACCAGTGGATACCCGCTTATTTCAGGAATGTGCCAATGGGAAACATTTTAAAAACCACACAAAGATCAGAGAGTACGAATAGCTTCTTCAAGAGATTTGAAAATAAATATGGGACTCTCGTGGAATTTTGGATGAGATTTGAGAGTGCCATGGACCAACAAAGGCACAATCTAAAGCTTCTTGAAGCACAGAGCGATAGTTCAATGACTGAAACAAAATTCGGGTCAAAATGGGAGGACCAAGTAGTGAGGGTCTATACGCATGAAGTGTTCCCAGAGTTCCAAAAGGAGGTTCAGTTTTCGATAAATGCGAGTAGTGTCTGTGGATATACCCCACCAGATCCAGTAACTAACTTTGAGGTTTCAATGGTTGAGGACGCGAACAAGCGAAAGAGATATGCGGTTAAGTACAATATGAGAACACTGGATGTAAGTTGTTCATGTAAAATGTTTGAAAGAAAAGGTATTTTATGCAGCCACATCATCTATATTTGCTCAGCGAAGTTTAAGGAATTACCTGAGAAATACATCTTGCGTAGATGGAGAAAGGATGCACTCAGAAACCCAGTTCATGATTCGAACGGAAACCTTCTGGAAAACTACGATTCTGCTGCTAATAAGAAATTTGGCATGCCTCGTGTCTGGTCTGAGATATATACAACTCTTGGTATCCTAAAAACTAAAGAAGATTCCGATCTGAGTGAGTTTGCTGAGCTAATTAGAGAATTCCGAAAGAAGTTGGAGCCAAACCCAAAGCCTTTGACAAAGAAACAGGAATTGGAGGTCCTTCTGAACTGCAAGATTCCAAAAGAAGTCAAGATCCTACCACCTAAGGTCTCTAAGAATAAGGGTAGTGGTAAAAGATTGGTGAGTGGTAAAAATAAGGCAATTATGAAGGCAAAAAAACCGAAAAGGTTGTGTGCTATGTGTAATTGTATGTCACACCATGATAAAAGGAATTGTCCAAATGCTTTTGCAGAGCTTCCTCCCGAAGATCAAGTAAGTGATTTTAGTTTCACTTCTGCTTTTTTAGTTCTGAAATGTGAATCTATCTCCTGATTTTGTGAAACTTCGACTAGATTTTGTGAAACTTAGCCCTAGATTTGTGAACAAGTTCTGAAACTTTTGCTGTTTTTCTTATTTGGTGAATTTCAGAGCTTATTTTGTGAATGTCAGACTTTTTAATATGAATCTTGGAGCTTGTTTTGTGACACTTTGTTTAACAGGGTGATACATCAGGAGAAGAAGAAGAAGAGGAAGAAGAAGAGTGTAGAGAATGATGGCGATGTGAGCATGATGACGATGGAAGGAGCACAAGTTTTATTACGTTTACTTTGATTAACTCTTTCTCTTATCTTGATTTTGGGAAACTTCGACAAGATTTTGTGAAACTTAGAGCTTGATTTGTGAACATAGAAGGTCTGAAACTTTTTTGTGACCTTATTTTGTGAATGTCAGACCTTATTTTGTGAATGTCAGACCTTATTTTGTGAATGTCAGACCTTATTTTGTGAATGTCAGAGCTTATTTTGTGAATGTCAGAGCTTTTAATATGAATTGGTAGAAGACGAAGAACACGAAGAAGAAGAGTGTTGCTTAAAATTAACTGTAGGTTGTCTAGGCCAACTTCTCAATCCTATCCTTTTCCTTCATTTTCAATGGTTTACGGTGTTGATGTCGATTATTATGATTATGATTTTATTTTAACAGAATTTGATGTCAATCGTGTTCATATGAATCTATTGGATTTTGTTAGCCATGTTGTCATTTGGTTGTTATGAACATAGATATGGCCCTTACATTGGTTTGCGACTTGCAAAGTAATGGTCATCAAACTCAAATATTGAAATTGGAAACTTTAATTACATTTAATTGGAAATGTTAATTAGACTACTATGAAACTTTAATTACATTCAACAAAAATTCCTTCGATTAACGTTTGCTTTGAAGGCTCATTTCTTGGCTTTATCAATAAGTGAAAACCTACACAAACAAAAACAAGTACAATATTCAGCAAAGTTATGAAGGAATGGAATTCACGTCATTTTTCGTATATTAATGAAATATAACGAAGTGTACCTTTTCGTATTTTTATCCCATTTGAGAAGTTCCAACATTATAGACTTTCGATATTCTGGAAAATTCTGCAAAGAGTGACGTATATTAATGAAATATATTCATGCTCCTCAAAATAGTCACTTTCGTATACTAATGAACTTACCTCAAAATAGTCACTTTTCGTCCATAAACTTTGATCATCTAATGCACTCAACCACTTCAGCACAAAAACTCCACAATCATAACTAGATTCACAAAACAAACGCTTAGATTCACATAATTAGGTCTGAGATTCACAAAACAAAGTCTTAGATTCACAAAACAAGTTCTCAGATTCACAAAAGAAAGTCTTAGATTCACAAAACAAGTTCTCAGATTCACATAATAATGTCTGAGATTCACAAAACAAAGCGTCGGATTCACATAATAAGGTCTGAGATTCACAAAACAAGCTCTAACCCTGATTGACATACCTTGTTGTTTGTTGTGGAACATCCAAATTGACAACTTCATTAAGGTGCATGTACAGCAAAGATCTGTAAGACTCTCCAAGAATTGTTGCAACATTGTACAACTGAAAAGAAAGAGGCAATAAAAGATCAAATATATTTTCGGGGTATACTTTTAAAAGCTTAAAAACAAATATTTTGGAAAAAAATCATACAATCTCTGAGGCCTGGTGGTTGTCTTCATCCACATTTATACTTTGCATAGAGTCAAGGATGAAATTCTTTCCCTGCTTTAAGTCGCAGATACACGCCCACCAATGCTTCAACTTCTTGCAATGGAAAGGAATAAAAACCTGAGAAAGTAAATGTACATCAGAAACCAATCAACAATACTTGTGAACAACAGTAAATAAATAACAAAATGAATAACATAACTGACCATGTCGATATGGCTACCATCAGCTGGAATGTATTGGGGCTTTATGTATTGACCCCAAATCTCCGGGTTAGTCTCTGCATCAACAGCCTGCATCTCACAAAAAGGCAATTTGTACAATTTTTTCGAAACAAATTTAAGAATGCAAAATACTTGAATATCAACGTCTAAAGGATTTGACGCTCACATATACTGTTGTTGGCAAGTAAAGCACATTTGATCTACCCACTGTGCGCTTAATCCCAACAATATCAATGATCTACAAAATAAAATTGTGTTAGGAAAAAGAGACATCGAGTGAATCTTCCAGTTTCACGAAATCAACTTAGTTTCACAAACTAAGATCAAGGATTCACAAAATAAGGTCTGAGATTCACCAAATAAGGAAACATGCATAATATTTACCTGATCCATAATAAGCCCACGCGATGTAAGGCTCTGCAACGCATCTCTAGTGACCTCCATCCACGGAGTGGACACCAGAACCTCACTTAATTATTGAACAAATGCAATTAGTACATATATCTCTCAAAAAAAGTTTTAAAAAAAAATCAAAGAAAAAGTATGACATTACTATGCAATTGCCTTTGTTCTTCTCCCAACACAAGTCACCAATTCCTTGTCAGTGAAAGGTAGTCCCAAAGAGGAACTCAATTCTAGTGCATCTTTTTCGACTATTTCTTTGGATAGGTTCCCAGTCAATGTAGCAATTTGATGGCACACCCTCAATGCAAAGCGCCTGAGCTGAGCTTCCTATTAATGCAAAAAAAAAACCAAAGGTTTCAAAAAAACTGTGGAATATTAAAGTTGGTGCAAATGTATAAAAATTAAATTAGATGGTGAAAAGAAAACTTACAGTATTTACGGTTATTAGAGAATTAGTTTTGTTCCCTTTGTAATTCTCCAATATGTTCAGCAAATAGAGGCCATTATCAATTTGATTGCATTTCAGAATTGATTTTGGGACAAACACTTCAGGCATTGCCATCGAGGTAAGGCCTGTCACTGATGGCAACTTTGAGTGAAGAAGGTTGATGAGCCTGTCTTGCTGTATGAACAAAAGAGTAATTAGTGAGAGAAATTACAAAGGTCATAGACTCAGAACGCAGTCCCAAAGTGGATACAAGAGACGTACCGGGGGTTTATAAAAAGGAGTGTAATCAACAGATATGTCTTTCATGGGATGGATGATTTGGCATTTGCAAGATTCTGGTCTTAGATCGAAACAAAACAAGAATGGTGGGCATGAGGGAGGGAGCGATGATTGGAGTCAAAATCTGGACGACAGAAGAAAAAATGCACTGAATTAAAAAGATAAGTCCACCTTCTCATCTATATTTTAAAAATAAACGTAAGAACAGATAATAAAACCAAATAAAAGACTTACTAATTGCGTTGCAGCAACATCAACATTGTCCAGACACTGGAACAAAAATAGCATCATGTGTGAGTAATGGTTATAACTGAACTCCATGTAAAATGGGGTTATTGAGAAGGGGTAGTAAGACAAACACTAACACTGTCAGTGGAATGTGGCACAAATAATCGACAAGCAGAATCCCGTGATCTCAAGCTCTCACCACTGTTTAGGATTTCACACCACACCTTTATCACATAGGGAGATACTTGATCACCTTCAACCAAACTCTTCAATTGCCTCCTTGTCAATGTCTGGGTTTCACTTTTGAAAAGAATCTCCCTGGAAGCATAGGTCACACACACATTTTAAGTAAGTTTCACAAAATCACCATCCAGTTTCACAAAACAAGCTCCAGGATTCACAAATTAAGCAGTAAGTTCAGGTTTAACCAAAAACACCTAACAGTTTCACTAAATCAGGTCCAAGATTCACATAACAACATCTAAGATTCATATAACAAGGTCTGACATTCACAAAATAACGTCTGAGATGTACCAAATAAGGAAAAAAATGTAATTTTTAACCACTTATGATAAGATAAATACTTTTCATCAAGTGATTCCACAAGGATGAAATCCAATACATTCTTCTCCGCTTGAGTAAAATCCTTGAGAATATTAGTGTTTCTTTGGAGATACGGAGATCGATAGACTTCTGCTGGAACTGTAGGCCTCTTGTTACGAGCTGTCTTCACACGAACACCTCGACGAGTGTAAACAGCTGGAGTTTGTGTTATATCAACTAGATCTACTTCCACTGTGGGCTCAGAATGGTCAGGTTCAGGTTCGGCTTGATCAGATTCAGGTTGATCAGCTCCACCATAAGACGTGGAAGGTTCAGGTTGAGGTTCAGTTTCAGGTTGACGTTGAGGTTCGGTTTCAGGTTGAGCTTGAGGTTGAGGTTGAGATAAAAATTCTTCGGGTTGAGATAAAAGATGGTCATCAAGTGGTAGGAGCCTAAAGGATGGGCATCCTGGTTTTGGTGGTGAATGATGTGGCTGTATTGGTTGGAAGGCTTCATCCATAATCTCCAGTGCCGCCAACAAATCAGCCTCAGACCACCCAGTAATTCTCTCCGTATTCACAACATCACAAGACAAAATATTCTCCTCGTTCTGCTCATGCTCCTCATCCTTCCTATTATCCTCATTCCCACACTTTTCTTGTTGGGATAACCTAAAACCTTCTGCCATACCATCCGCAGCTGCAACTAGTTTATCAACTGTTGGTGAGGAATGTAGCTTGCTGGGAGCTTGGCTAGCAAGACTTTTGTACTGCAAAAAGGCTTGAGCCAAGACCTTTGCGGATTCCGCAAATTTATCAACAAACTCACTAGCACTGCCTAAATTGCTAGATACAGCAGGAGCAGCAGTTTCAGCATGTTCAGATTGTTGTTGCTCAGGTTGTTGTTGTTCAGATTGCTTCACAGATTGATGTTCAGAAGAAGGAGCACCAAGACTTTTGGAAGTCTGCCGAAAGTCAATTTTAAGAAGCGGAGAAGGTGCATGTGGCATATGCTGCCTCATTACAAGTGGAGGCTCAACAGAACCCCTGCCAAAAGTTCTCGTCTTAGAATTTTTGTCGTTCAGTTCATCATTAATTCTCTTCAATATAGCTTCTGTTGTCCAGGTGGAGAGTGTCGGAAACTGGCGACTAACAAGGCGTGATTTGAAGACACACCGGTCTAGATAAACAAAAACCAAGGCCATAATTGGGCCACCAAACCAGTTTTCTTTCAACTGTTTGGTCTCAAACTCTTCCTTTTGCCAAGACTGAACTTGGTCAGCCAACTTCCTTTTGATGAAGTTGCACCAGTTGAAATCAGAGATCAAGTCGGTGTTTGCAAGACTTTTAAGAAGTTTCAACCTGGCCTGATTACCTACAACACCCCCTAAAAGAGCAGAGAAAATGTAAATGATGAAATTGCGCTTGAAATCATCTCCGCCTTCTTTTTGTGTAGGGAGCTTGGCCAGAATGTCTTTGACATCAATGGAATCATTGCCGAATTGGCTTTTGAACTTCTCCAAAACAGACAGATAAGTAGGGCACTTATCTCCATTAGACGCTTCAATGACAACATTTGGACCCATTGGTAATCCCAGGGAAAGATATATATCTTCCTCTAAAATCGGAAGCTTCCCGTCCAACAAGCATCCTTTAATCGGGTCATAATTCGAAACAAGCCAATATGCCAAGCTTCCCGGAACTTTCTTTATTGGAAGAAGCAATAGAGAACCAAATCCCATTTCTTGGATAGCTTGAATTTGTTTCTCTGATAGCGGACTATCCTCATTGTGAAGAAAGTGGTACAGTCCAGCTGGAGACATCCGGGTCCTCAACACCGGCAATCGCTCTTTATAGTTTCTTTTCTTTTTAGTTGGTTCACATACTTCACTAGTAGAGCTAGCTGGTGTTGATCTCTTCATATTAGGTCTGATATTCACAAAATAAGTTCTGAGATTCACAAAATAAGGTCTGATATTCACAAATTAAGATCTGATATTCACAAAACAAAGTCTGAGATTCACATGATAAGGTCTCAGATTCACAAAACAAAGTCTCAGATTCACATATTAAGGTCTGAGATTCACAAATTAAGATCTGATATTCACAAAACAAAGTCTGAGATTCACATGATAAGGTCTCAGATTCACAAAACAAAGGCTAAGATTCACATATTAAGGTCTGAGATTCACAAATTAAGATCTGATATTCACAAAACAAGGTCTCAGATTCACATATTAAGGTCTCAGATTCACAAATTATGTGGCATCATGAGAACTAGATAATAATACAAATGTTGTACAAGATCCAAAATAAGGAAAAGAGACTTTCATTACTAGATAATTATACAAATGTTGTACAAGATCCAAAATGTAAAAAGACAACTAGATAATTATACAAAAGTTTGCCTTGATACAAAAGACGATGCCTATAGATTACATTTAATTACAAAAATGATAAAGTTGAGCAGCTGTCCTATAGATCGAGCAAGAGAGGTAAATCCATATAAGATAAGGTTGCCCGAGTTAATAACTCGGTTGAAACAGCAACTGCTATGTCACGGTCCGGAGATGGCAGAGATAAATAATGAAGCAACTCATTGACGTGTGTGAGTGCAGTATCATCGAGAGCGGTAAGGTGTTCTCTTTGGAAATGATTTTGCTCTTGCTGACTATGCAAGAGAACTTGAGCTCCCATATTTTCAGTCATAAAGCACTTGCATCTTTTATAAATTATTCTACGACCCCTACGAATAATTCTCACACCATTCACATCATTGATATGGAGAGAAATTCCATGTGAAAGTTGAATGAGCGGTGCACTAGGGTGTATGAGAAAAAGCTGACACCAATTCCTACAGACCAACGCCATGTTTGCCTTATCATGGTAAAGAGTAACTCGATTGAAAATGTTATTCATTAGATCTTGATTGTTAAACACATCAACTTGGGGTTGATAACGGTAGTTAGTGAGCTGAACATTCACTAAGGGATCAAATGAGAAAGTCATAGCCTCTTTTTTTTCTCTTACATAATTCTGGCCAAAAAGTGCTCGATCTTCTTCGAAGATATTGACTACCCACCCCTTGCACCAATTTTCCATATTTGCCTATGTATAAGTACTAGAAACCAGAAAGTAACCTACAAGCATCACAAATTGAACACTACAATGAAGAAAATTAAAAATAGAAACTCGTAAGGAAAAGAAATTGAACACTACATACTGAACACAACAATGAACACTGCATGAAAAAAAGAAGCTGTAAGATTCACAAAAGAAGCTGTAAGATTCACAAAAGAAGCTGTAAAATTCACACATAGGTGTCAATGTATATGTAATACATAAGAATTAACAAAACAAGACAGAAAACAAAACAAAGTCTAATATTCACATAATTAGGTGTCAGATTCACATAATAAGGTCTGACATTCACAAAACAAAGCCTCAGATTCACATAATAAGCAAAACAAGACAGAAAACAAAACAAAGTCTGAGATTCACATAATAAGGTCTGAGATTCACAAAACAAAGTCTAATATTCACATAATTAGGTCTCAGATTCACATAATAATGTCTGAGATTCACAAAACAAAGCCGATGAAAACCTGCATGAAAACAAAGTAATTAGTCTTGAAAGTAATGTGATAATCATAAAAAATTATAATAAATGACGAGAAATGACGAGTGTGCTTGATTATAATCATAAACAATTATAATAAATGACGAGAAATAAAGACGATGAAAATTATTGAAGAAGACGAGAAATAAATGACGATGAAGACGAAGAGAAATAAATTATTGAATAGCAGTAAATAAATGACGATGAAGACGAGTGTGATAATGAATAGCAGTAAATAAATGACGATGAAGAAGACGATTATCATAAACTAACTAGATCAATCGCAAAACACGAAATGAAGACGATGAAGACGAAAGACGATGAAGACGAAAGACGATGAAGACGAAAGACGATGAAAAATGAAGAGAAAGTACCTAATTTGAGGACAATAATGGCGGCCGGAAGATCAGTAGTTGAAGACGATGAAGACGATGAAAAATGAAGAGAAAACGTTTAGAGAGAGAAAGAAAGAAGAGAGAGAGTGGAAAAATGAAAAATGACGTAATAATTGGAAGGATTGATTTTTATGGGGTATATATAGGGACACGTGGCATCATCTGGTGAGCCTACAATTTTTAGATCCAACGGTTTAGAATGTGTCCAGCCGCCTCATACTAAGAAGGGTGCCTCACATGATTCAATTTCTATATATATATATATATATATATATATATATATATATATATATATATATATATATATATATATATATATAGAATTGGGATCCGGTGAGAACCACTAAAATAATGAGAACCATGAGAACTCCGCCTTAGAAAATATATTTTTTAAAACTAACGAAATATTTGGATTCTGCGTAGAATATTATGGCTAGATAACATATTTAATGGCCGAAAATTTATAAGCTATTGACGGAAATCGAGTCGAAATAGATTTTACTCTTTTTAATGCACCTAGTAGTCAATTTCATGTATCTAGCGATTTTCATACACCTAGTACTCATTTTCATGCATCTAGAGCAAGTTATTTTCATGCACCTAGTAATTGTTTTCATGCATGTAACAATTTTCATGCACTTAGTGCTTGTTTTCATGCATTTAGAGTAGTTTTAGTTTACCTAATTGAATTTATGTACATTAAGTATATATTATTTAATATAATCAATAAACTTTGTGTACTTACTACAAATATTTTGATTGAATAAACTTAACTAATTGTAAATGATCTATCAAAACTTTCGAAACGAGATTTGGTGGAGATTTAGTGAGAGTTCTCACGGTTCTCATTATGTTAGTGGTTCTCACCGGATCCTGACCCTATATATATATATATATATATATATATATATATATATATATATATATATATATATATATAGAGAGAGAGAGAGAGAAAGGATCATGTGAGTCCTTATAGAAATAGTGAGTCCATAAGTCCTTTTGTGAGCCATTGGATCTTGGAAATGAAGGGTTGAGATGAAAACAAAAAAATGGTCATTAGTGGGTGTTTAATCCACTTCTCTCACATCCCACTAATCAAACCCACTAATACATACCCAATCCAAACCCTAATACTTATACCCTTCCCTCATCTTTTTCTCTCATTTTAACCTACCCCACTCTCTCTACCTCCCTTATCTCTCATCATTCCTCAAAAAAAAAAAACCAAACAATTACTCTACCAACCTTCCTCTGCCGCCCCCACCTGCCGCCCTCCGCCCACCTGCCGCCCTCCACCCACCTGCCGCCCTCCTCCCCTGCCGCCAGACGACCTGCCATGGCCGTCCTCTCTCCTCCTCCGCTCCGACCTGCCACGGCCGTCCTCCATACTCCCTACTCCCTGCCACGGCCGTCCTCCGCTCTCCTCCTCTCCTACTCCGGCCTGCCCTGCGACGGCCGTCCTCCGCTCTCCTCCTCTATTCTCCTTTCTTTTCTTTTTTTCTTTCTCCTTTCTTCTCCTTTCTTCTCCTTTCTTTTCTTTTTTTCTTTCCCAGATCCGGTTTCTTGGCCTTGTTGTTCTGATTTTTTTTTTTTTTTTTTTCATTTCTTTCTCTAAGATCTATTATTTACTTCTTCTTTTTTTCTCTTTTTTTTCAGATATTGTTTTGTATATTTATTTTGTTTATTTTTTCTTTTCTTTTTTATTTTCAGATCTGAAAAAGTGTGTCAAACTTCATCTATTAAAGTATCACATATTGTCTATTAAAGTTACACATATTGTAAATTAAAGTAACACAGCTTCTCTATTAAAGTTACACACCTTATTTATTAAAGTCACATATATGGTCTATTAAAGTAACACAATTTATTTATTAAAGTAACACAAAATGACCTTAAAGTTTACACTTGTTGATAGTATTAAAATAACACACAGTTTACACTTGTCACATATATCTCGTTTTTTTTTGTCTTCTTTTTTTTTTATATTTAGAATCAATGTTTTTATTTTATATCTTGTTTTTATATTTCAAAATTTTTATGTTTGTTTCTTTTTCAGATCTCAAAAATCACCATTTTTTTGTGGTTAGTGTTGTTGTTTCACTGAAGTTTCACATATACTAGCTGAAGTTTCACATATAGTAGCTGAAGTTTCACATATAATAACTGAAGTTTCACATATAATAACTGAAGTTTCACTTTTATTAACTGAAGTTTCACTTTTAGTAACTGAAGTTTTTATGTTTTTATTTTTTAGATCTCATTATGATTTTGCTTAAGTTACACTATTATGTTTTGATTTTAGTATGATTGATGGTGTATTTGGACTGAAGTTACACTATTTTGTATTGAAGTTACATTATTTTGGACTGAAGTTACATTATTTTGGACTGAAGTTACACTATTTTGGACTGAATTTACACTAGTAATGACTAAAGATAACATGTCTTAAAATTTCATTATTAAAAATTGAAGTTACACTTTGAAGGACTGAAGTTACACTTTTAGGGACTGAAGTTACACTATTAAGATACAGAAGTTATACTATTAACAGACTGAAGTTATGCTTGAAGTTGTACAATTAAGAACTGAAGTTACACTTGTAAAGACTGGAGTTATACTCATAAAAAGGTTCAAATCATATAAATTGTCTTAAAGTTACATAAATTCAAATTCATATAGTCGAAATCACATTTTAGCTTGAAGTTACACAAATAATGGTTGAAGTTACACTCAGAAAAAGGCTAAAATCACATAAACTTGTCTTCAAGTTTCATAAATTCAAATTTATGTCGTCGAAATCACATTTTAGTTTGAAGTTACAAAAATAATGGTTGAAGTTACACTCGTAGTGACTGAAATTACACTTATAAAAAGGCTAAAATCATAAAAACTTGTCTTGAAGTTTCAAAAATTCAAATTTATGTAGGCGAAATCACATTTTAGTTTGAAGTTACATAAATAATGGTTGAAGTGACACTCGTAATGACTGAAGTTACACTTATAAAAAGTCTAAAATCACATAAACTTGTCTTGAAGTTTCATAAATTCAAATTTATATAGTCGAAATCACATTTTAGTTTGAAGTTCCACAAATATGGGCTGAAGTTACACTCACAAATCTCAGAAATTCAAAAGTGCTCAAAAGTGATTAACTAAAGGCTAGATAGAGAAAGTTAATTAATTAGTGCATAGGTAAATGATTAGTGTTAAGTGTGTTTTTGTCTCTACAATCTCATCCATCCATCTCCCTCATCCAATGGCTAGGATGAGGACTCATGGACTCACAAAAAAGGATGGACTCATAAGAACTTATCTATATATATATATATATATATATATAGAGAGAGAGAGAGAGAGAGAGAGAGAGAGAGAGAGAGAGAGAGATAGGTTCTTGTGAGTCCACCATTTTTGTTGAGTCCATGAGTTCTCATCCAAGCCTTTGGATGAAGGTGATGGAGGGACAAGATTAAAACAAGATGAAGGGATAAGATTAGAACAAAAATGAATGGACAAGATGAGAACAAGATGGAGGGACAAGATTAGATTAAAATGGGTGGGGTTTAATGAATTCCACCTACACTTACCTTCATATTGTAACAATAAGTTTTTGTAACTTCAGCTTTTTATTAGTGTAACTTCAGTAACTACGAGGGTAACTTCAACCATTATTTTTGTAACTTCAAATTAAAATGTGATTTCGACTATACAAATTTGAATTTATTTAACTTTAAGACAAGTTTATGTGATTTTAGCCTTTTTATGAGTGTAAGTTCAGTCAATACGAGTGTAACTTCAACCATTCTTTGTGTAACTTCAAACTAAATTGTGATTTCGATAATATTAATTTGAATTTATGTAACTTTAAGACAACTTTATGTGATTTTAGCCTTTTATGAGTGTAACTTCAGTCATTACGAGTATAACTTCAACCATTATATGTGTAACTTCAAACTAAGATGTGTTATAAGCGTAACTTCAGTCTTTACGAGCGTAACTTCAACCATTATTATTGTAACTTCAGTCCTTATTTGTGTAACTTCAAACAAAATTGTAATTTTGACTATATAAATTTGAATTTATGTAACTTCAACACTTATTTGTGTAACTTTAAGACATGTTTATGTCACTTTAGTCATTTTTTGGTTAATTCCAGTGATTTATACTAAATGTAATTTAATATTTTAATTTGAATTCAAGTAACTTCAAGACAAGTTTTAGTGTCACTTCAAGCCTTGAAAGAGTAACTTCAGTCCTTGCAAAAGTAACTTCAGTCCTTGAAAAAGTAACTTCAGTCCTTAAACGTGTTACTTCAGTCCTTAAACGTGTTACTTCAGTCTTTTAAGAGTGTTACTTCAGTCTTTTAAGAGTGTTACTTCAGTCTTTAAGAGTAAAAAAAAACAAGATCTAAAATTAAATAAAAAAACAGAAGAAATTTAAAAAATTAAAAAAAGATGTAAAAAGAATATAACAAAAAAAAAACAGATTTGGAAAAGTAAAATAACATAAGGAAAAGTAAAATAACACAAAAAATTATAAAAAATAATTCTGAAAAACTATAAAATGTAGACAAAAATATAAAAAGGAGATAAAAAAACATAAAAAGGAGATAAAAACAAAAAATCTGAAAAATATAAAACAAAATAAATTAAAAACTAGATCTAAAAAGGTGTTAGTGTTGCAAATCTGAAAAAAAAAACAAAAGGAGAAGAGGAGGGAGAGGGGCGGTGGCAGAGGAGAAGGGAGGGGAGGAGGACGACGACGTCCACCGTGAAGAAGGACGCCGACAACAGGAGAGGGCGGAGGACGGCGGCTGTGTGTGGTCACTGTGGTGGCCCGTCGGCGGGAGGAGAGGAGGAAGAGAGTGGTAGAGAACGACGGAGGGCGGCGGTGCTGTGGGGATAGGGCGGTGGGGGGCCTAGGCAGTGGCGGCGGTGCTGTGGGTTCGTGGAAGGTGGGTGAGTGAGGTGGTGGTGTCCGGGAGTGGGGTGGTGGCCGGGAGTGGAGGCGGTTGGAATAAGTTTTTGGGTTGTTTTTTTTTGTTTGGGTTTTATTTGAGAGAATTGATGAGAGAGGAAGGAGGTAGAGAGAGAGTGGAGGATGTGAAAATGAAAGAAAGAGTGTGAGGGAAGGGTATAAATACTAGGGTTTGATGAGGATTGGATTGGGTGTGTCTCATAATCTCAACCTTCCATTTTGTTTTAATCCTAGCCTCTCATCCTCTTGAATCAAGGGCTTGGATGAGGACTTATGGACTCACTCTTTTGGGATGGACTCTCTTGATCCTTTCTATATATATATATATATATATATATATATATATATAGAGAGAGAGAAAGAGAGAGAAAGGATCATGTGAGTTCTTATAGAAATAGTGAGTCCATAAGTCCTTTTGTGAGCCATTGGATCTTGGAAATGAAGGGTTGAGATGAAAACAAGAAAATGGTCATTAGTGGGTGTTTAATCCACTTCTCTCACATCCCCACTAATCAAACCCACTAATACATACCCAATCCAAACCCTAATACTTATACCCTTCCCTCATCTTTTTCTTTCATTTTAACCTCCCCCACTCTCTCTCTACCTCCCTTATCTCTCATCAATACTCTCAAATAAAAAACCCAAAAAAAACAATCCAAAAATCAACCCCTTCCTCTGCCGCCCCCACCACCGCATCACCGGCCTTCCTCTGCCACCAAAACCGACACACACACCACCACCAAATCCCACCACCACCTACCTCCTCCCCTGCCACCTACCACCGCCTCTACGCCGCCTGCCAGACCACACCTCCGCCGCACACCACCACCACACCTCCCTCATTACTTGGCCTCCTTACCAGACCACACACCCGACGCCATCAGCCATCAGCCGCCATTCCCACCACCACCTCCCTTTTTCCCACCGACGCCCCGTCCTGCCGCCCCTCTCTCTCCTTCCTTCTTCCTTTTTTTTTTAAAAATTTTTCAGATCTGCAACACATCATTTGTGTTATCGTTTTTTTTGTTGATGTTATATGTTCTTTTTTCTTATTTTTCTAAATATATGTTTTTATTTTTTAGATCTCGTTTTTATTTTTATGTTTTTTTTTTTTTTTTTCAGATCTCAAAACCACCATTTTTTTGTTTGTGGTTAGTATGTTGGCTCACTGAAGTTACACATATAATGACTGAAGTTACACATTTAATGACTGAAGTTACATATAATATGACTGAAGTTACACTTTTTCTTTTTCTGTTTTGTTTAAATATTTGTTTTGTTTATTTTTCTGTTTTTCTTTGTTTTTTTAGATTTGAAAAAGTGGGTCAAACTTTAATGACGTCTATTAAACTATCACATATTATCCATTAAAGTCACACATATTGTATATTAAAGTAACACAAATTCTATATTAAAGTTACACACTTTGTATATTAAAGTAACACAAATTTCTCTATTAAAGTTACACGCCTTATTTATTAAAGTCATATATATCAAAGTAACACATATTATTTATTAAAATAACACAAAATGACGTTAAAGTTATACTTGTTGATATTATTAAAGTAACACACATTATTTTGTGATTAGTGGTATTGTTTCATTGAAGTTTCACATATAATGACTGAAGTTTCACATATAATGACTGAAGTTACACTTTTAGTAACTGAAGTTACACTTTTAGTAACTGAAGTTACCCATATAATGACTGAATTTGTTATGTTTTTTACACAATTAAGAGTTATATAATTGAAGTTACATGAGTTTGGACTGAAGTTACATAGATTTGGACTGAAGTTACATAGATTTGGACTGAAATTAGACTAGTTTGGACTGAAGTCACACTAAAAAAGACTAATGCATAAAGTTACACTATAAATGACTAAAGTTACACAAATAATAATTGAAGTTTCACTAATAAATAAAAATGTTACACTCATAAAAATGCTAAAATTTAATCGTATTTTGGGTTAAAGTTACACATATAAGGCTTGAAGTTACACTCGTAATGACTGAAATTACACTTATAAAAAGGGTAAACTCACATAAATTTGTCTTAAAGTTACAAAAATTCAAATTTATATAGTAAAAATCATATTTTAGCTTGAAATTACACAAATAATGTTTGAAGTTTCACTCGTAATGACTAAAGTTACACTCATAAAAATGTTAAAATCACATAAATTTGTCTTAAAGTTATATAAATTCAAATTTAAATATTCGAAATCAAATTTTAGTTTGAAGTTACAAAAATAATGGTTGAAGTAACACTCGTAATGACTGAAGTTACACTCCTAAAAAGGCTAAAATTATATAAACTTGTCTTGAAGTTTCATAAATTCAAATTTTTATAGTCGAAATCACATTTTAGTTTGAAGTTACATAAATAACGGTTGGAGTTACACTTATAATGACTGAAGTTACACTCATAAAAAGTCTAAAATCACATAAACTTGTCTTGAAGTTTCATAAATTCAAATTTATATAGTCGAAATCACATTTTAGTTTGAAGTTCCACAAACAGGGGCTGAAGTTACACTCATAAATCTTAGATACTTAAAAGTGCTCAAAAGTGATTAACTAAAGGATAGAGAGAGAAAGTTAATTAATTAATGCATAGGTAATTGATTAGTGTTAAGTGTGCTTTTGTCTCTACAATCTCATCCATCCATCTCCCTCATCCAATGGCTAGAATGAGGACTCATGGACTCAAAAAAATGGGTGGACTCATAAGAACCTATCTCTCTCTCTCTCTCTCTCTATATATATATATATATATAGAGAGAGAGAGAGAGAGAGAGAGTATATATATATATATATAGAGAGAGAGAGAGGGGTGAGATCCGGTGAGTCCACCTAAATATTTGAGTCCGTGAGTCCAGGAAACAATATCACGTAATGTACGGAACAATATCACTGGTTATACTAAACAGTATCACAAATAAAACAACAACTCAAAAGGGTTAAAAATATTGTATGTCATTTTACTCGCCGTCGACGACGACCACTTACGCACCATTACCGGCGACATATCCAAGTACTTAGATGACATAAGCAAACAATTTTCCATCATCGTCGTCACCCATTTATCCCATGTTTTCTTTTCAATCTCTATATTCCCTCACCCATACACTCCTTGGATATCACACTACCACGCACCACAACCTATCACAATAAAATATGTCGCTGTCATCGTTAAATAAGGGGTCTCGTCATCGGCTATGAAATAGAATCATAAAGGCCAAGATGCTAAGTACAGAGAAAATATGATAAAAGAAGCTCTATGCAATAAACTCTGGTGAAACGCCGATAATAGTGACTTGCTCACGAGAGAATGATGGTGTTTGTCGGAGTTTCGGTGGTGGAATCAATTGGTGTGAAAAAAAGTATGAGAAAAAAAGTTAGTAGTAGTGCGCAAAAAAGTTGTTCAGTGGTGTGATATTGTACAGTATAACCCGTGATATTGTTTACTATAACTTGTGATATTGTATCCTGGACTCACGGACTCAAAAAGATATGGTGGACTCACGTGATCCTAATTCTCTCTATATATATATAGAGGCCGGATCCGGTGAGGCAGATAATTATGCCGAGGCGGCTAGCCTCACCAAATTCATTCATTAAACTTGGACTGACTAATTATTTCTAATATGCATTGGGCTGAAAAATTGTTGGGGTCATTCCTAACTTTTCATTTGACCCAAAATCATTTCTCTCTCTAAAAAAATAAAAAGCCCAAAATACTTAACCTCTCTCTCTCTAAAAAACTAACAAATTCAACTACCATAAAAGTTAAAATATATCTTCATAAAATCTTCATAATACCACAGACTGATATCTTCATGCATAAATTTAGGTAATTCAATCAATCATATATGTTTGTTAATTGTATCATTCAATCAACTGCATCATTCAATCAATTGCATCATTCAATCAATTGCATCATTATATACGATCATTCATTCAAATTTTCGATCAAAATTTTCGATCATTCATCTAGTTAATTGATCATTCATTCAATCAATCAAAGACGAAGATTTCCAGGTAATTTCTAGTTAATTTCAAATTTTCGATCAAAATTGAGCATAATCATATAGGTTTGTTAATTCAATCATAAATCGATCATAAATCGATGATATAACGATCGATTGATATTTCCTTGATGATATAAGGCTCGCGATTTACTTATTACATTATTTTCGTCGATTTGCAGCTGTAATTGCTATGGAGATTGTAGATATCACAACGGTTGATGATAATACAAGTGTTATTGAAACATGTATTTTTTTTTAAATTTTTTCGCTAATTAATGTTTTGTGAATCATAGATTGTGTTTTATGAATTCATATGTTAAGTTTGTGAATCTGAGTCCTTGTTTAGTGAATCTTGAAGCTTCATCTGTGAACATATATAAGTGATAATACTCTGAAACTTGATCAAAATTAATAAGATCATGTACTTTGCTCGTTTCCTTATTTTGTGAATCACAGTCCTTGTTCAGTGAAACTTAGACCTTGTTTTGTGAAACTTAGAGCTTGTTTTGTGAACCTAGAAGATAATATTATAAAACTGACTGCTAGCTAAGTGGTTAAAATTATCTTCTCTGCTCTATTCCATTGTTTGTGAATCTAAGAGATTTTTTTGTGAAACTTAGAACTTGTTTTGTGAAAGAAGTTGGAGCCAAACCCAAAGCCTTTGACAAAGGAACAGGAATTGGAGGTCCTTCTGAACTGCAAGGTTCCAAAAGAAGTCAAGATCCTACCACCTAAGGTCTCTAAGAATAAGGGTAGTGGTAAAAGATTAGTGAGTGGCAAAAATAAGGCAATTATGAAGGCAAAAAAACCGAAAAGGTTGTGTGCTAAGTGTAAACGTATGTCACACCATGATAAAAGGAATTGTCCAAATGCTTTTGCAGAGCTTCCTCCCGAAGATCAAGTATGTGATTTTAGTTTCACTTCTGCTTTTTTAGTTCTGAAATGTGAATCTAGCTCCTGATTTTGTGAAACTTCGACTAGATTTTGTGAAACTTAGCCCTAGATTTGTGAACAAGTTCTGAAACTTTTGTTGTTTTTCTTATTTGGTGAATTTCAGAGCTTATTTTGTGAATGTCAGACTTTTTAATATGAATCTTAGAGCTTGTTTTGTGACACTTTGTTTAACAGGGTGATACATCAGGAGTAGACGAAGAAGAGGAAGAAGAAGAATGTAGAGAATGATGGCGATGTGAGCATGATGACGATGGAAGGAGCAAAAGTTTTATTACGTTTACTTTGATTAACTCTTTCTCTTATCTTGATTTTGGGAAATTTCGACAAGATTTTGTGAAACTTAGAGCTTGATATGTGAACATAGAAGATAATATTCTGAGACTTCTATGTTCACCTTGATTTGTGAACATAGAAGGTCTGAAACTTTTGCTGTTAATGTCAGACCTTATTTTGTGAATGTCAGACCTTATTTTGTGAATGTCAGAGCTTATTTTGAAGAACACAAAGAATAATAGTGTTGCTTAAAATTAACTGCAGCAGGAGCTCACCCAAGGGGCCTTGATGATCAAGCCACAAGCCAGACAAGCCTGACCCTAAGACCCCCTCAGATGGAAGCTCGAGTCACAAGGTCTAAACAACAAGCCATGGCCATCCAACTTCAAGCCAAACCAAGCCAAGATATTGAGGAAGATAGTCCAGGGTTTGCCAAGCCATGCCAAGGTACAATTTAGTCCACATTCCCCACACAAGACAGAAACAATGCCAGACAGAGCTCAGCAGACCAGTTAGCAAACCCAGCACCAAGGAGGTACACCAGAGCATCCCAGCCACCCCCACCATGGCCTACCATCAAGCCAACCCACTAATTAACAAGTTTGTCCAAGATAATACCTTTTGAAGTCTAGCAAAAACTCGAGTAACAAGCAGCCCAAGCTAGAGTCCAATGAACATTAAAGCAGAGAAGGTACAAGTTCAGATTGTGGCTTCCTTTTGTTTAAGTAAACTTGTCCTCATCCAAGGCAGGTTTATCTAAGTCCTAATAAGAGTATAGAGTCCCAAGGAGCAACAAAACATCCAGGCAAAGCAGTAAGACAAGAAGAACAACAGATTTCCATTTCAGGAAAACTCCAAAAACTGCTTTATTGCTTTTTGTTCAGTCTGTTTTGTGTCTTTGTGTCTGTACTAGTTAGTTGTTAAACTCGTCCTCTTGTGAGGTCCTTAATTAGTTAGCTGTTGTAGTAGATCAAGTCCAAAGCTGGCCCTTAGATGGACTTTACATCCAAGGGTTCACATTGTATCAGCCTCCCTATATAAGGAGGGTATTATGTATTGTTTTTAGCAGACTTTTATGAATGAATTAGCTTGAGAATCCTCTCAAAACTTTCAAACTTGTGCTAAGTGCTGTAGTTTGAGTCAAGCCTGATACATCTTCAAGGTGTCTGATCAGTGTCTTGCTTTGTGAGTTAAGTTAAGTCTGTGCCTTGCTGTGACTAGCTTGCTTGCTGTTTGAGTCTAGTCTAGGGTGTTTGTGCATTGCTGTAACACTTTAAACCTGTCTCAGAAACTAGTATTTGAGTCCTTTCTCTTGTGCCATGCTGTAGAGGAGTGTCTCTAAGTCATATCCTTGAGTTTTCAGTTAAAATAACTCACCCTCTCTAAAACAACATCCATTTCTGCTTGACATTGTTTTCAGTTTGAGTCAATCTAATCAAACATTCTTTAAACTTGCAAACCTTAGTAGTTTACACTCCAAATTGGTTATCAGAGCTTTGGTTGAGAGTCTTAGTGAGTTCATTTTCCCTAACTACATTTAAAAACACAAAAACAACCCAATGAGTGAAGAGAGAATCACCAACTTAGAGACTATGGTAGAAGGCATAACCAGCACTGTCACACAACTCACAAGGGCTGTGAATGAGGCTCTTGATGGCAATCTTGCCATAGGAAGAAGAGGCATAGGACGTGGAAGAGGCCAAGGAGGAGGCAGAGGAAGGCCACCTGATGATGAAGAGTATCCAGACTCAGATGACTCAACAAGGAGCAGAGCTTCCATCCACAGGCACATAGACAAGCATCTTAAGGTAGACATCCCTGAGTTTTCTGGTAGTCTTAATCCTGATGATTTGTTAGAATGGTTAAGAGAAGTAGAAAGAATGTTTGAGTACAAAGGATATAATGATTCTAAGTCTTTTAAAGTAGCCATCCTTAAACTGAAAGGGTATGCTTCTCTTTGGTTTGAAACCAATAAAGGGTTAAGGGCTAGGGAAGGAAAAGAACCCATCAAGTCTTGGACTAAACTGAAAAAGAAACTGCTAGACAAGTTTGTTGCTAAGGATTACACCCAGGATCTATTTATTAGGTTGTCTAAGTTGAAACAAGGGGATAAACCTGTTGAATCCTACTTGAGAGAGTTTGAACAGCTCACATTGCAGTGTGACATAAATGAGAAACCTGAGCAAAAGATTGTTAGGTACTTAGATGGTCTAGATAAGAGCATTGCTAACAAGGTTAGGATGCAACCTCTGTGGTCATTTGATGATGTTGTTAACTTATCTTTGAGAATTGAAAAGATAGGAAAGACTAAATCTGTCACACCAAAGCCTGTTATATCTTTTCAAACCAGACCTTACAGTGGGTTGAGGACCATTGATACCCCTAAGACAGCACCCCCACCTACCTTAGACAAGGGAAAAGGCATCATGGGTCAGAAGCCAAGCACTTCAATGACTGAGAACAGAATTAGGTGTTTCCAATGTCAGGGTTATGGACATTTCAGGAAGGATTGTCCTTCTAAGAAGACCTTAACTATAATGGAGGTTGAGACTTGGGAGAAAGAAGGCCTAGTTGAGTATGAGAGGGATGAGCCTGAGGTTGAAGAAGTGGTGAGTGAGGAAGAAGAGCCTAGTCAGGAGGCAATAGTGGCACTCCCTGACACAGGCCACAACTTGGTTATATGGAGAGTAATGCATTCACAACAGATACCTCTGGAGGAGGATCAAAGGTCCCTCATTTTCAGGAGCAGATGTACCATACAAGGGAGGGTTTGTAACCTTATTATAGATGGAGGTAGTTGTACCAATGTGGCCTCTGTTACTATGGTTGACAAGTTGAAGTTAAGCACTCAAGAACACCCTCACCCCTATAAGTTAAGATGGCTGAGTAAGGGAGCAGAGGTTAAGGTGGATAAGCAATGTATGGTCCCATTCTCCATTGGAAGTGTGTACAAAGATGAAGTACTGTGTGATGTGGTTCCTATGGATGCCTGTCACTTATTATTAGGAAAGCCATGGGAGTTTGATAAAAGCTCCATACACCAAGGAAGAAGCAATACCTATTCCTTCAAGCATGGGAGCAGGAAGGTAACATTAGCCCCTTTGCCACCTCATCAGAAGAGTTATGGGAGTCCCAGTATGGCTGAAGATTTTAGTGGAGTCTTGTTTCTATCTGAATCAGCAATGATCAAGGAGTGTAGTGAGGAACAACCTGTATTGATGTTGCTATCAAAAGAAGTTCAGGAAGGGGAGTCTAAAGTAATCCCTGCAGAAGTTAAACCCCTCATTGATCAATTCAAGGAAGTGTTCCCAGAAGAACTTCCTGATGGCTTACCCCCTTTGAGAGGAATTGAACATCATAGACCTGGTGCCAGGATCTGTACTACCTAATAGGCCAGCATATAGATGTGATCCTAAGGCTACACAAGAGCTGCAGAAACAAGTTGGAGAGTTGATGAGTAAAGGGTTTGTAAGGGAGTCATTAAGTTCATGTGTTGTGCCTGCATTATTGGTTTCTAAGAAGGATGAGACTTGGAGGATGTGCATAGATAGCAGGGCTATCAATAACATCACAGTCAAGTACATGTTCCCTATACCTAGGCTTGATGACATGTTGGATGAGCTGAGTGGTTCAAGGATCTTTTATAAGATTGATTTAAGGCAAGGTTACCATCAATTGAGGATCAGGGAAGGAGATGAGTGGAAGACAACCTTCAAAACAAAGCATGGCCTTTATGAGTGGCTTGTCATGCCCTTTGGCCTGTCAAATGCACCAAGTACCTTCATGAGATTAGTGACAGAAGTGCTTAGGCCTTGCCTAGGGAGATTTGTGGTGGTATACTTTGATGATATTCTCATCTACAGCAAGAGCAAGGATGATCACTTGAGGCATCTTGAGACTGTGTTTGAAATATTTAAAGAGAGTAAGCTCTTTGGGAAGCTTGAGAAATGCACCTTTATGACTGAGGAAGTCAAGTTTCTAGGATATGTGGTGTCTGGTAGAGGCATTTCAGTTGATCAAGATAAAATCATTGATGTCCAGTCTTGGCCTGTTCCTTGGAATATCACAGAAGTAAGAGGGTTTCATGGCTTATCATCCTTCTACAGAAGATTCATTAAGAATTTCAGCACCATTGCAACACCCCTCGCTGAATGCATGAAGAAGGGAGAGTTCACTTGGACTGAGAATGCTTTGCAGGCTTTCAAACACATGAAGAAACTCTTGTGAAGTGCACCTATCCTCAGGTTGCCAGACTTTAACTGCCTATTTGAGGTTGAATGTGATGCAAGTGGAGTGGGAATTGGAGCTATCCTCATCCAAGAGAAGAAACCTGTAGCCTATTTTAGTGAAAAGCTAAGTGGTGCCAAGCTGAACTATTCTACATATGACAAAGAATTCTATGCTCTTGTCAGGACTCTAAGGCATTGGAGTCATTACCTGAAGCCCAAGCCTTTTGTCTTACATTCTGATCATGAGGCATTGAAGTACATAGGAGGCCAACATAAGCTCAGTCACAGGCATGCTAAATGGGTGGAGTTCCTCCAGTCATTCACCTTTTCTAGCAAATACAAAGAGGGAAAACAAAATGTGGTAGTTGATGCATTGTCTAGAAGATACACTCTGCTATCAACCATGGAGCAAAGGGTTCTTGGGTTTGAATTCATGAAGGATGTGTATCAGGAAGATCCAGACTTTGCAGAGGATTGGTTAGCACAGAAAGAGGGTACAAGAACCATTGATTCACCCTACACTCTACAAAATGGATTCATGTTCAAAGGAAACAAGCTCTATGTTCCCAGAGGTTCTTATAGGAGTCTATTGATCAAGGAAGTGCATGGAAGTGGCCTTGGAGGACACTTTGGGGTTCATAAGACTGTGGACATACTGCAGGATCAGTTTTACTGGCCTAAGATGATGGGAGAGGTCCAAATAGTGCTCAGGAGGTGTGGAGTTTGTCAAAAGACCAAGAGTTCATTTCAAGCAGGACCTTACACTCCCTTACCAGTCCCATGTAGGCCTTGGGAAGATGTAAGTATGGACTTCATAGTAGCATTGCCTAGGACAACAAGAGGGAAAGATTATATCATGGTGGTTGTGGATAGGTTCAGCAAGATGGCACATTTCATTGCCTGTAAGAAAACTGAGGATGATGTGAGTATAGCAGAACTATATCTTGATGAGGTGGTAAGGTTACATGGAGTTCCAAGAACCATTGTATCTGACAGAGACACAAAATTTATGAGTCATTTCTGGAGGACATTGTGGAGGCTGCTTAATACCAGGTTGTTGTTTAGTACTTCCCATCATCCTCAAACAGATGGACAAACTGAGGTGACCAACAAGACCTTGGGAAGGATCTTGAGGTGTATAGTCAGCAAATCTTTCAAAGATTGGGATTTAAAGTTGGCTCAATTAGAGTTCTCTTTCAATAGAGCTCCATCAGCAGCCACAGGCCACTCCCCCTTTGAAGTGGTCTATGGTACTAACCCCTTAATGCCTTTGAATTTGTCTAATGTGTGCAGGTCAGAGATCCACTATGATGCCAAGAAGAGGGTGGAGCAAATGCTAAAACTCCATGAATCAGTCAGAAAACAAATTGAGAAAACCAATGATCTATACAAGAAGAATGCCAAGGTTCCTAAGGTCAAGAAAGACTTTGCCCCAGGAGATTTAGTGTGGATCAACCTAAGGAAAGAAAGGTTCCATTCCAAAAGAAAGAATAAGCTAGAGCCAAGAGCAGATGGTCCTTTTCAAGTCATATAGAAGATAGGTCCTAATGCCTACAGAATTGATCTACCAGGAGAATATGCAGTTCATGGGACATTCAATGTTGGAGATCTTAGTCCTTTCTATGAAGATTCTGAGGGAGAGGAAGACACATGCTTGAGGTCAAGCCCTTTTCAACCTGGGGAGGCTGCAGCAGGAGCTCACCCAAGGGGCCTTGATGATCAAGCCACAAGCCAGACAAGCCTGACCCCAAGACCCCCTCAGATGGAAGCTCGAGTCACAAGGTCTAAACAACAAGCCATGACCAGCCAACTTCAAGCCAAACCAAGCCAAGATATTGAGGAAGATAGTCTAGGGTTTGCCAAGCCATGCCAAGGTACAATTCAGTCCACATTCCCCACACAAGACATAAATAATGCCAGTCAGAGCTCAGCAGACCAGTTAGCAAACGCAGCACCAAGGAGGTACACCAGAGCATCCCAGCCACCCCCACCATGGCCTACCATCAAGCCAACCCACTAATTAACAAGTTTGTCCAAGATAATACCTTTTGAAGTCTAGCAAAAACTCGAGTAACAAGCAGCCCAAGCTAGAGTCCAATGAACATTAAAGCAGAGAAGGTACAAGTTCAGATTGTGGCTTCCTTTTGTTTAAGTCAACTTCTCCTCATCCAAGGCAGGTTTATCTAAGTCCTAATAAGAGTAGAGAGTCCCAAGGAGCAACAAAACATCCAGGCAAAGCAGCAAGACAACAAGAACAACAGATTTCCATTTCAGAAAAACTCCAAAAACTGCTTTATTGCTTTTTGTTCAGTCTATTTTGTGTCTTTGTGTCTGTACTAGTTAGTTGTTAAACTCGTCCTCTTGTGAGGTCCTTAATTAGTTAGTTGTTGTAGTAGATCAAGTCCAAAGCTGACCCTTAGATGGACTTTACATCCAAGGGTTCACATTGTATCAGCCTCCCTATATAAGGAGGGTATTATGTATTGTTTTCAGCAGACTTTTATGAATGAATTAGCTTCAGAATCCTCTCAAAACTTTCAAACTTGTGCTAAGTGCTGTAGTTTGAGTCAAGCCTGATACATCTTCAAGGTGTCTGATCAGTGTCTTGCTTTGTGAGTTAAGTTAAGTCTGTGCCTTGCTGTGACTAGCTTGCTTGCTGTTTGAGTCTAGTCTAGGGTGTTTGTGCATTGCTGTAACACTTTAAACCTGTCTCAGAAACTAGTATTTGAGTCCTTTCTCTTGTGCCATGCTGTAGAGGAGTGTCTCTAAGTCATATCCTTGAGTTTTCAGTTAAAATAACTCACCCTCTCTAAAACAACATCCATTTCTACTTGACATTGTTTTCAGTTTGAGTCAATCTAATCAAACATTCTTTAAACTTGCAAACCTTAGTAGTTTACACTCCAACAATACATGGCTTTTCGTTTATTAAAAAATAAATTAATGGCTTGTTTCATTCTCTGACTTTTAGCTTCTGTTATCTATGTTACTTAGAGTCAATTAGAAGTATTTTACACGCTCATAATCGGCTAATTTTATGAGATATCCGCGTATTTTCACTTAAAATTTGGTGTCTAAGTATCATACCCATGCCCGAGTGTTGAGTGTCAAGTGTCTGACACATGTAAGAGTTGGTGTGACATAGTTTAGTTTGCACTATGCAGTATATGCTCGAAGAGTCTGAGATACACCTAATTTTGGAGTGTGGTTAATGGTTAATGACTACATCAAGATGTTTGGGTTGAGTCATTGCAAGTCGTTTTTTGGGTCATTAAGGATGTGTCACTCTTGAGTCATTGCAATTCATTTTCGAGCTATGTGCTCAGATCTACGTGCTCTAATTCTATTTGGATATGCAATGTCCTGGATGCACATCAGGCGTACTTGCCCTCGATTTCTTCTCAAGTCATATAGCACATTAGATAAATTGTTCTTACTCTATCTGGAGCTGTAGTTTTCTGGAGGAAGCGTTTCTTGTTCTTTGATACCTCCAGTGTTTGGAAAAGATAATAACGACGACATTCTAATGTTTGATGACTCATTTTTCTTGCATTATATCTCGTGTCTAAGATTCTTTTTCGCTGAAGTTGGGTTTGCAGATCCTATATAGGAAATAATATTCAAGAAATCAATCATCTATGGCTGATCTTCAAGAACAAGATCATTGGGGAATATTCGACTTTTATGGAAATATTATATCATAAAACTTCTATGGCTGAAAGCCTTAAATCCTTCTGTTAGTCTTTCGGCTTTCTCTTCGATGGATTTTGATGGTCACTATGGTTGTTCACTTGTTCTTAAGAAGTAACATCTTGTGACATTATTAGCTTCATGGGGTTACCTATTATAGTATTTTGTGGCCTAGAAAATTCGACTTGATAGCCGTAAAACACTAGAGATTTTAACTTAGAATGAGACTGCTTTTTCATTTCATAGCAGGGAAGAAAAATGTAGTCCTTGGTGAAATTAAAAGTTCTTATATGAGACTGAAAGTGATATCTTGGATGTAGGAACTCCATAAGTAAGCTTTGTAGCTTTAAGGTTAAATATTTTTGAATTTGATATAGGAACTTCAAATCGTCTCGTATGATGATACAGGGGAGTTATTGTATTCACTGGCATCTGATAAGTAATAACAAGTACCCAATGTAGGTTTGTCATTTGTGTCAATTGGATGCAGTACCAGTTCAAGTTAGTTTTAAATGAAGTGTCCGAGTGTCGATATACGATATTTTGGGTTTGTTTATAAGGACTTTAATTTGTTCCTCGGTAAGTCAGCAGTGGCGAAAATTGACACTGCCTAGGGTTGGTAGGCCTGGTAGCCGAAAATTGGCAACTTCAAAGATATTTTGATAAAAATAATTCGGGCAAGGTTATGTGATCGTTAGACTGAAATGGATGTTGAAATTTAATATAAAAAAGATTAACTGATGTTTGATTATGGTTTTGGTTCATTGATCTTTAACAACTTATTTCATACTCGTATTTCATATAGTGATCTCAAAACCAGTTAATCCCTTAAGCATGAATTAACAAAAATGTGAGCCACACATGGCAATATGTAATAAGCAGAGAAGTAAGGGTGCGTATCTCCGACCCCTTATCCCCGACCCTTGGTTACTTTTGCACTTTGGTCCTTGTGCTTGTGTGCTCAGCACCCAATTTTATGAGGAAAGAAAAGTAGGTTAATCTAGTAGGATAGGACCAACTTATCTCATCCTTTCGGATGAGAGTGAGCACCCATTTATGCTAATATGTAGTGACATGAATGTATGTTAACTTTCCTTGGTTGTTTTATGTTGTTCAGGTTTATCCTTACCCGACTTTTTTCTGGTGGATATATCTATTTAAACGGCTTATCCTTCAATCAAGACGTAAGGGCTGAATGTACGTCCATAAATTCAATAATTGTCGTGAAACCGTCTCACTTTATAAGACCGTCTTATCTATAGTTTGTACTCTTTAGTTACTTCACCTGTCTCACCAGAAATGATACTGTCTGTCACATTTTTCCATTTTCAGTCATACCCCAATATGCTATTATATCTGCATCCATCCAGATGTATCAGTACTAAATATTCTGCCCACCTGCAAGAACAGTTAAAATAATTCCTTACTAGATTTCATGCCCGTGCGATGCACGGGTCTACATTAATGTCATTTTCATAATTTTTCTATAACAATTAACTTGTAAAAATAAACTTTTGAAATTTTAAGACTATAATAAAATATACTCCGTAATGTTTAAGAAAATAATATTAATATATTGATTCAACTTCTATTTTAAACATATTTTACCAATCTTGGCATGAATCAAGTTATATTTGATCTATAGGACTCGAAAAATGATCCAAGGTAGCTAAGAATTAAGCTCTCTAAGACAATTCTTAAGAGAATCAAAAGATTTTGGGTTGATCACCCTACCTTATGGTAATTGTCCGATATGGGGTAATTCTACTATTTATAGGTATTAGTATCTTCATCACACTTACATTATTTTTCAAGGTGGGATATAACATACTAAGAATTACACTAAGTATGTACAAATAATATGAGATTTTATATACTATAATGATAACATTTTTTTTACTACGAATCTTATAATTAGATTATTTTCATAATTAATACAAAATTTTAAGAGTTCTCGAAAACAATATTTGAGAGACTTAAATGATTTTGGATTGATCTCTAATTCCAAGGACGTCTCTTATGTATAATCGCATGATCACTCCAGCTTATGATATTTCTCCGATGGGAGAATTCCTCTATTTATACATAGTATATTCACCACACTTACATTATTTTTCAATGTGGGACAAATAACATATTTAGTTGTACACCATTAAAATTATTATTTATGATATTTTCCTTAATTAATTTTGATGATGTAAATTTAATTAAGGCGAGGATAATAATACAACCTCTTAAGATGTCTATAAGATAATACTTAAGAGATTCAAAAGATTTTCGGTGAATATCTAACTTTGAAAGATGACTCATTTTCACAATATTTTTGTTGTGAAATAAAATGTAAAAGGTTTTATATAAAAATTATAAGCATCACTTGAATATAATATAGGAAATGTATATTGAGATAAATAAAAGATTTTTCACTTTATTTTTTTATGATACCTTCCTAAATTCATTTTTGATAATGTAGGTTTCACTAATGTGGATACAAACTTTTAAGAGCTCTCTAAGACAATATCTAAGAGACTCAAAAGGATTGGAGTTGATATCTAAGTTTTAATTATGACTTTTGTTTATAATTATAGGATCACCCCACCTTAGGATAGTTTTACGATGTGAGACAATTATACTATTTATACGTAGCATATTTACCATACTTGTATTATATTTCAATGTGGAACAAATAACTTATTAAGTAGTACACCATCAAAATTATTACTTATATAATACTTTCCTAAATTTCCTAAATTAAGTTTGATGGTTTAAATTTCATTATTGTGAAGATAAAATACAAACTTTTAAGAGTTCATTAAGACAATACTTAAGAGATTAAAATGACTCCAATTTATAATCATATTTTTTATCACTCCACCTCATGATATCTTCCGACATAGGATAATTTTACAATTTACACTTAATATATATATTTATCACAAATACATTATTTTTCAATGTGAGACTAATAACACATTAAGTAGTTTATCATCAAAATTATTATTTATGATACTTTTCTAAATTAACTTTTAATAATGTAATCTTCACTATTGTGACGATTATAATACAAATTTTTAGAACTCTTCAACACAATACTTAAGACCAGACTTAAAAAATTATGGGTTTATACATAAGTTCAACGATGACTACTATTTATAATCATAGAATCACCATATGTTATAGTAATTTTTTGATGTGGAACAATTTACTATTTATATGTAATATATTCACCATACATACATAATTCTTCAATGTGGGACTAATAAAAAACTAAATAGTACACCATCTTTTTCTATATTAGAATAATAAAAGAATATTTTAAAGGTAACTTATTATATTTTAAAAGTCTTTAATTAATAATATAAAAAAGATGATCATATTTATGATCACTCCACCTTATGATAATTTTTCAATGTAGGACAATTTTACTATTTATACATAGTATATATTCACCAGTCACCATATCTACATTGTTTTTCAAATAACACATTAAATCATTTATCATCAAAATTATTATTTATGATAATTTTCTAAATTAATTTTTAATGATGTAAATTTAACTATAATTTAGATTATAATACAAACTTTTAAGAGCTCTTTAAGACAATATGTAAGAGGCTCAAAAGATTTTGGGTTGAAACTTTATTTCCAAATATGATTCCTATTTGTAATTATAAGATCACTCACCTTATGATAATTTTCTGATGTGGGATAATTCTACTATTTATAAGTAATATATTCACTATACCTACATTATTTTTCAATGTGGGACAAATATCATACTAAAAATTACACCAAGTATGTGCAAATAAATAGTATGAGTTTCTATACTTTCGAGTTTTTTTTACCACGAATGTAACTATATTATCTTCATAATTTTTGTAATGATACTTCAATTTTTTTTTATAATACTTTTCTAAATTAATTTGTGATGATGTAAATTTAACAATTGTAGAGATAATAATACAAAAACTTTTAAGAGATTTCTAAGACAATACTTAAGAGACTTAAAAGATTTCACTTTGATATATAAGGTCAAAGGATGATTCCTATATATAATTATAGGAGATTTTACTTTGATATATAAGGTCAAAGGATGATTCCTATATATAATTATAGGATCACCTACCTTATGTTAATTTTACGATGTTGGACAATTTTACTATTTATACATAGTATATTCATCACATCTACAAACTTTTAAGAGATCTCTAAGACAATTTTTAAGAGATTCGAAAAAATTTGGGTTAATAGCTAAGATTTAAGGACGACACCTATTTATAATCATAGGATTAGCCACTTAATGTTACTTTTTCGATGTGTGATAATTCTACAATTTATACGTAATATGTTTACCACATCTACATTATTTTTCAATGTGAGAAAAATAATATATTAAGTAGTACATCATCTTTTTCTTTAAAATATATATTTCTATTATTTTTATTTTTATATAATAATTAAAAAATTATCCACTTAATTTTTTATATCCAAAGTATTATTTATGAAACTTTCCTAAATTATTTTTTTATGATGTAAATTTCACTATTGTAAAGATAATAATACAAACTTGTAAGAGATCTCTAAGACAATACTTAAAGAGACTCAAAAGATTTTGGGTGGATACATAAGTTCCAATTATGACTCTTATTTATAATCATAGGATCACCATATCTTAAGGTCAATTTTCGATGTGGGACAATTCTACTTTTTATATGTAGTATATTCAGCACACCTACGTTATTTTTCAATGTGGGACAAATAACATACTAAGTACTACATCATATTTTTCTATAAATTAATTATTTATTGAATGCTACTAAACCATTATACTAATATTAGAATAATAAAAAATATTTTAAAAGACATTTATTTAATTTTCATATACTTAGGTTATAGTTATATGATCTTATAAATGATATGGTAGTAAAAAATACAAAATTTATACTCTAATGAAAGCATTTTTCGTTAAGAATCCAAATATATAAGTTTCGAAATGTTTTGCATTATAACTTTTTTGTCAGATTGATAATCAATTTTTTCTTACGTAAATAATAGTTGTGATATTAAAAATATTACATAGTATCTTTTTCGTAATCTTGTAAGATCTTAAAATATACTTTCCAAAATTTGTGAAAGATGATGTTGACCAATAGAATTGCTCGAAAAAAGCCTCTTTTATATATATACTAGATTTAATGCCCGTGCGATGCACGGGTAGCTAAATAATATTTTTTTAGATCGTTAGGAGAGGTTATGAAAAATTAATGTTCTACTTATTAAAAATATATGTTCTTTTTAATAGGCTTCAAATATGAAGCCCCTAAAACATACGGAGTACAATTTAGGTGTAAAGTTGTAATTAATTTAGATGGTCAAGTCTTTAATAAGAGCTACTCATACAAAATACAAACTATTACTCCTAATATTAACTGGTAAGAGATTTGTTTACTCTAATTCCACCATATGATTATCCTTAATGTGAAAAATCATTATTTATATTGAATAATTCAGATGCATGTCGTGAAAAATAGCTATTCTGTAATACAAATAAAAGTCGAGCACAAACATAATATTTCATTTCCCATATTTTCCTCCCTTTCTTTACCCTAAATCTTATTTGTAGACACATCTAGCAATTGTCTCAACAATATATATGAGCACCATTTCTGTATATATGCTCTATTTTTACTTTTAGATAACTTATTTTATGAGGAAAATAATTTACTACTCCGTACATTAGACTGTATGATAAAATTATAAAGAATGATAAAATATATAAAATATTACAGAGTATTAAAAAGGTTCATGAAATTAAAACACATATATTATTTTCGAAATTGGCCTATATATTCTACTTTTATTTTATCCGTGCTTTTTTAACCCTTTTTTTCTTAAAGTAGATATACATTTCTTTTAGATGATTATAGTCCCGTGTACACTACTATCTTTTTTAATTATTATAAATTTTCTTACATTTATGATTTGTCAGTGACTTTTATTTTAAGGTCCATTATCTTGCTAAATATTTTATATTTTCATTTATATTAAAAAAAGCTAATTTTATTTTTAAGTATTTTAAAAAAATTGGAGACACCCTCATTACTGAAAAAAATTAATTTTATCTTCAGTTCACCTTTGAAGCGAGTGTATGGATTTTCTGAAATCTATTTTAAAATTAGGAAAAATATGAAGATAAAAACATGTTCAATTCTTTTTGTCTATGTAATTTGTTTATATATTTCTCGTTTTGATGCGTCACGGTTTAACTCTTTATTTTTAGAGACATTTAAATGGGTAGGTTACCAACTACATGGATTTGAGCAATTCTTATATCCTACCCCCATGTGTAGGATACTTCATACTCCCTTCAAGGGCTCCAAACCCCCCACTCCTTTCAACTCCCCATTTATTCTCTAACTTCCCATTTTTTATTTAAAAAAAAAATTAAAATTAAAATTAAAATTAACTCTCACTTTTAAGAAGCAGTTATCACTATTATATTATCATTAAGTGTCATATAATATGATCATATTCACTTTTAAGTTTAGTGAATATAACAATGTTGTTTAATGAATATGTGATATATAGTGTCATATTCACATTATAAAACTACTCTTCAATTTTAGTATAGTGAATACGACAGTGTAGCCTGATGAATATGTACTATGTAGTGTGATATTCACCGCATATCTCTATTATATTCACTTTTCGTTTACTGATTACGACGCTATAATTTTATTAATACGTATTATGTAGTGCAATATTTAGTTTCATCATGAACGTTTTATTCCATATCGAAACTACATAATGCAAAATATTTCATAGAAATAAAAAAAATTATATTATGTGATATGATATGAATATCTCATTATTATGAATATGTCATTACGTGAAATGAATATGTGAATAAAGCTAAGATAAATATCGAAATATATCAAATATGGTCTCTAATCGTAGAGAATTAAATATTGTAAAAAATGATATATTTTTGTATAATTTATTAATTTATAAAATTTAAAATTTATCTATTTAAAAAAAATTAGTTAGGAGGGAGTACCATGCACCATACTCCTGGGTGCACGGTATAATTTACCAAGCCCGGATTTGAGTACAACTATTAGAAAAGTAATACTAAAACCCAAACATACAATTCCAATGGAGCATTCGATCGGCTACAATAATCAAATAAGAAATGAAGCCAACCGTACTTGTGCTTGTCTTAAACTCATCATGTTCTAAGTCTCATTCCTTTTCCCAATTAAATACCTATCAGGTGATCTATGATTGTTTCACCCTTAACACGCCATAAAATTGTTATCACAAGCCAAATATGTAGTCGACAATCTTTCAATAAACTTGTATAATGCATAGTGTCTAATACATGCATCACCATAAAAATTACTTAGTATTTTACTCCATTAAAAGCGTAAGTGTCTGCTCGGAAAAGTGATAATGACTTTACATGTAATATACTCCGTTTTTACCTCGTTACAAGTTGGTGACATCGTAAACTGAATTATAAAAATATTTTAAATCATTCTGCTAATTGACCCTGTCGGATATAAGGTCATTGTTGATAATCTATTAAACTTATTTGTTGTTTTCTCCTAAAATCATTCAAAAGGGAAAACATGGATTAGTTACCTTGCAAATCAACGATGATAGGAGTAAAAAGCAAAAGAATGTAGGTATATACCAAAGCATTATAAACAATAATCATTACAAAAAGAAATCAAGTGTAGAAGTGGTAACCATAAGCTATCTTATGTTTACGTTTAGGTGCAAAGGGTGGTATATCAATGTCAATGTTATGACTGTATGAACAAAAGAATCGATAACAATAGAATTATGTGGAAAATGGAAACAATAGAAAAAAAAGTCTAATATTCGAGTTTTGGCCTCTTTTATATATATATATTGATTGAAATTTTTATCTTTATCAATTTAATTAATTAATTAATTATTATATTTGAGTGTTTTACAAAAGTTGGAGACAAACACGTAATGATGAAAATAAAAGGAAGCAAGAAACATATATGAGGTATACAACAAAAGGGTGAACATTGTGATCTATCTTCTCCTCTAATAACCTGATATTATGCTGACGTGAGACAACCCCATGCACTCATCGACAAAAAATAAACTTTCGTTAAAATAATATAGAAAAGATGCAAAAAAATAAGAACTAAAAATACAAAACTTGTTCGAACACTTACCATTACTTCTATAGTTCTATACTCCTTAATTGTATGAAGGTGTGTACAAATATACAATTGAAATAGGAACTTGTTACTCTCCCAATTGTGCTTCTAATACAATTTGTACGTGCACAATCATTTTGTATGAGAAAAACTATCATAATCAATTAACCATATCTACAAATCCCACATAAAACAATAAAAAAATAAAAACAATGAAACATAAATAATAAAAACTTTAAAACGTGCACTTATGTGATGGAAGAGAGATGAAACCCTGTAGGTCTATATATACTTGTCATGAGGTATTTAGTTTTGTGCAAGATAATTGAAGTAGTTACAAAAAAGTGATATTCAATTAAGTACTGAAAAAAATCAACAAACTAATGCAAACTTAAATCCAAGTTTGTTGAGATGAATTGAAATTTCATAGAAAATAAAGTTTTATTGATCGAATAATTTATAGAAAGATCTTACCGAATAATTTATTGATCGTTGTATCTTCATCAGAATCATACAGAGTAAAATATGTTAACCTACACATAAAATAGATAAGACTTGTCAGAAAATCATTAGTGAATAATTTGATTCAAAGCAAAAACAACGTATTTGTAGACTAATGCTACAATAAGATTTAAACACAATATAAACCGCAAGATTCAAATAAATAAACACAACAAAAGTAAGAAACATAAATAAAAACAATATAACGTGAAGTGGTGATTATTAATTTTTGAAAGAAAATACATGTATATATATACAAACATATTAACGTAATAGTGTTTGTTTAGGTTTCTGTATATTAATTTTATCCAATCTAACTTTTATGGTAGAATTTTATAATCTTCAGATTTAATTATATTATTATATATGGGTAGTTTGTATAATTTGGAATGCTAAAGTGTTTTCGAAAAGTTGGAGACTCTATAATCGCTCGAAAAAAGCTTCCTTTAATAATATAGATAGATATTGATATATTGATTCTCTGATCTATATGATTGAATTTGTTTATGTAGATTGTGTCAATTGCGGTTGTTTTATTTGGATCTCGATTTAAGCTATCCGGGTTGTTTTCTTCATGTTAGATCATTTTGGTTAGGACTTGTATACATAATGATAATAGTAGCATCATTTAATTAGGAGCTGATCCTATCAATAAAGGGTGGATTGTGTTTATTGGGGTTGTTTTATTTGGATCTCGAGTTAGGTTATCCGGGTTATTTTTTCATGTCAGCTCCTTTTGGTTAGGACTTGTATACATAATGATAATAGTAGCATCATTTAGGGCTGATCCTTTTAAAAAAGGGTGGATTTTTTCAATTGGGTTGTTTGATTTGGATCTCAAGTTAGGATATCCGAGTTGGTTTCCATTTTGGCTAGCATTTGTGTATATAGTAATAAGGGTAGCATCATCTAGGATTTGATCCTATCAAAAAGGTGGATTGTGTCAATTGGGGTTGTTTTTATTACGAGTTGGGTTATATCTGGATTGGTTTCTCACTTCCGGTCATTTTGGCTAGGACTTGTGTTAACCACCCTAAAACGCATTTAAATCGAGTCAACTAGAATATGACATTTCTGGTGAACTCTATATTTGAGGTTAGAACTAACTTGTTTACTTCTGCAAGTGATTGCCTTTTCTTGTTGAACACATGACGCCACCAAAACAAGGAGAAACAAACACTATCGCTTGGTGGATTAGCATTTTACATATTTTGGCTTCATTATATTGCTTGTATATAGTATATACCATGGTGTTAGATAAGAGAGTTGTAAGTTCTAAGGAGGAAGATAACGAGTAATTTTTTTTGAATCATAACCGAGTACATAACAAGTAATTAATTTTGCAGGGAGCGAGATATGTGACCAATTTGCTGCAGTAGGATTCCACGAAAACATGATAATGTACCTGACTCAACAGCTGAACATGCCGTTGGTACGAGTTTCCAACACTCGGGCCGATTTCGTTGGCACATCAAGCTTTACTCCTCTCATTGGCGCTTTGATAGCAGACTCCTTTGCTGGTCAATTCTGGACTATCGCTGTTGGATCGCTCTATTTATGAACTGGTCTGCTCTATTTCCCATCCATAAAACTACGTTACTTAGCTTAATTCTTTTTCTTTTTGGAGTTGAAAGAATGAGCAAGATTAAAAATAATTGACCTAAGTAGTAACTGTGTGTAATTAATTGTGTATGATAGAATAAAGCCAAATTGACTCACTGTACTAGATGCGCTTCTTATTATTTGTGGAATCTCAGTCCTTCAAACCAGTTCTTGATTCAATATTTTTTTGTTGGGAGTAATCCGGACTTCCGGAGTCTTATAGCGTACGTTTAGCCGACCATTTGCGGGAATCTAGAGGCAAGGGGAAAAATATTGTGTTTTTTTTAATGTATTGTGCATATGATCATTGATTACTTGTTGCAGGGTTTTATTGCCATCACAATATCAGCTATTATTCCGAAACCTCATCCCCGGCCATGCCCAACGCTAGTAAAACTGCCAAAAAGCATCTTCCTTACAGTTTTCGGTCCCGTATCTCGCTCTTATCCTCACATCAATAAGGACAGGCGGTATAAGGCCTTGCGTGGTCACTTTCGCAGCCAACCAGCTTGACATGAGCAAAACAGGGGCTGCATCACGGAAATAGAATTACTTCAGCTGGTATGACTTTAGTATGGGACTGGCTACACTCACAGCTTTAACGGTTATAGTCTACATACAGGACAAGGGTCTCAGAATCCCTACCATTTATCGCCTTTGTGGGGGGATATCTTCTATACTACAAACCAAAGCCTGGTGGAAGCCCTTTAGTTAGGCTGTCTCAAGTTGTGCGATCGCCGTTTGGAAGAAAAGGAAAGTTCCCAAACCTACAGGCCCGAGTCTGTTGTATCAGAACAAAGAGATTGATGCATCTATCTCTGTCGATGCAAGGCTTCTTCACACGGAACAATTCAAGTAAGCATTCTACTTTGTTTACTTCACCTGTCTCATCAGATAGTTTATATTTGCTTTTGAATCGGCTCCTTTTATGTAAAAAAATGCTAGGTTTGGTACCGGTTATATCACCCACTTTCCACCAGAAAATACATGCCTAGAGAAACAACGTAAATTATTAGATCAGACGGGCTAATACTTCGTACGTGGATAAGTGTTATTCTTACCCTACAACATCAGAATATAACATGGTATATTGGTATGATATAGTTACTGGTATGACCGTCTTACCAAAGTTCTTGTATTGGTTTAGAGTACAACAAACAAAAACTAAAACCATCTTGCTGCTACATACTTGTACATGTAGGTGGCTTGAGAGAGCAGCCATAGCAGTAGACGGGGATGCAAAAGAATTAAAACCGTAAAGCCTTTGGAAATTCATTATCCACAGTTCATAGCGTGGAAGAACCGAAATTCATCATTAGGGTATTGCCAATTTGGTCAGATGGAGTTCTACTAGTGACTGCAACATAAGAGTCTAGTCTTGAGGATGCATGAAACTAATTTTCCTTTGTGTTGTTTCTAATTTTGTTAAATTTAAGCAAATACTAGATTTCTAAATATCATCGTAACCACCGTAAAATTAGGACCTCAACTTTTCTTTCATTCAAGTAGTAGAATTGTTATTTCATATATTGTCACCATTTTTATTAATTACTACCCTGTTATATTGTATACATACCCCTTTTTATGGCATCTTATACCATTTTTCCTTCTATTTATAAGTTATCCTCTCAATAAGTTTATTGAGAAACCGTCTCTCACGAGACCTACTGTTTCTTAAATCATTACTAAAATAAAAAGAGGTACAACAAAAATGAGATAAAGAGAGTACTAAAAGTAGGTTGCTGATGGTTCTTTTTAAGGTGAGTTGTTTATATGTGCATAATATTGGAATGTGAGACGTCATAAACTGGAGATCGTCACAAGCGAGATCTTCTACATACATAAGCGAGACCGTCCCATTGTTAGAATGAAGTTAGTATAACAGTACTGACCCACGTCTAACATGAGTAAATAAAGGTATCAAAAGTTGAGAGTCCAGCCCAACGTTCTCAATGGTCCACTCCTTTTATTTAATTCCTTGTACACTTGAATTACATATTTGGCCCATCATATGAACAATTTTGTGGAGAGATTCTACCTTAGATTGATATAAATGGTTCTAGACTCGTAGTCCAGCTAATGAAATCTGATAGTAAAAGTATAAGTTTTGTGACGAATAAACTAGTTTTGTGACCCGTGAAATTTACGGATGTCTTTGTAATTTATAGACAAATAATTGGTCTAAACTTAAGGTCATTTTATTCTTATGTATAATATACACTAATACGGATAAAAAGGGCACATTTAAGCCGACTTCCGAGAAATTGCTTAGCATTATGTTTGTGTATATTATGTATGTGTAAACTGGACTTAGAGTGAAAATTTGTGTTCGAAACAATATATAATATCTTAGTATTTACTTTAGAGCAAACTAAACAATGCATGACTCAAAGGTTTAGATTTCTCATGTGTTTGGGATTAGTAGATATACATTATAAAATAAGACAAAACCTTATAACAACAAAAAAGACTAATGAATTTTTGTAACATGGGATAGCAGTCTTGCTTAATCATAGAAGTAGAAGCCCGCACGTTAAAACATTATTTTTTTTGTCTTACCTATCCACATTGATAATACTTGATCCGTCGCAAACTTGTGACGGATATACTCGTACCAAATTCTCTGTTTGTGAAACAAATTACTCATAAAATTCTTTTCAAATATAGAAAGGTCAATAATTGACTGATACTCATAAAATGAACAATAATCCCAATGGGGATCAAAATACTCATAAAATTCTTTTCAAATATAGAAAGGTCAACAATAGACTGATACACCCAAAAAGGAATATGACAATAATTGACCGGGCGAAAAGAGAATATAAAACGATTATTTAACATTAATACTCTCAACTAAAACGGTTTTTCTTATACTAATCTAAACTACCATCTTCTGAAAATAGACTCACAAGTGATTGCCTTATTTTTTTCTTAATCTCCTATCTACTAAAAGAATAAGTGAGCTCACAAATTTTCCCTCGAAAAAGCATCTTTATAAATGAGGAAACTATTGATAATTTAATTGTATTAAGTAACAAGGAAATTAATAATTATAATGGATTTCATTATATTATTATCTTTTCAATAAAATTAATCTTTTCATCAAATTATATAATTTTCACTAAACTTTAAACTATGTTCTTTTATTTAAAATATAAACAATATAAACAAAACTATAACAGCTTAATCCTTTAGTGGTGCTATTATCTAATTATAATGACTTACCGACTCATATTACGTATAACCAAAACTATAAATCGTTTTTATTCCTTTCATGACGAAAAAAAAAATCGAGAGAATTTATAAATTGAAATCATGATCTTTATGTTATAAAAAACACTTTTTGAAAAAAACATACATTTTAGCATATTACTCAATTCTCTTGGATAAATTTTCAGTTTTAATATTTTTTTCTTGAAATAAAATAAAATAACTAGAAAAAATGAACAATTAATGAAATACCACTACTATTTAAATATATTATAAAAAATAAAAAAACTATATATACTGTGTACGGGTTCTAAACTAGTTAATAATAAGGGAATAAAGCATTGTTCTTCATTTGTTCCATGTTACAAGTAACCCTTGTGTTTGCCACGGCCGTGTTGCTTACGAAATCGTGTTTATTGATCCCTTAATCCTTCTGAAAAGCCTCCTCCTTCCCTTGACGCCGTCACACACCTTCGTTTGTCTCTCTATCTCTCTCAGTTCTTTCAATTTGTAATTTTTTAATTTTCCCCAAATTCTCAAACCCTAATTCAGTTTAATACACTACTCTTTATTATTTATTGTTCTTTTTAAGCTTACGACCCGTCAAATACATACCAAATCAATACAGAAAGTTTTGCCTTTATTATTATTATTATCATGTGTTATTATTTGACCCCAGGGGCGGATCTGGGTGTAGGCCCGTATAGGCAAGTGCCTACACTAACCCAAAAAAAAAAAATTACTTCCACAAAACTTGGTCGACTACCATTCTCACACTCCAAAACACAAAAACAAAAACCAAATAAACCACGAATCCGTTTTTAAAATAATGCTGAAAAAATAAAAATTTATCGTTTTGGGTTGATCTAAAAACTATTTATCGTTTTGGTGTCCACGTAGGCTCGGGATTTGCGAGTCAATATCGAGGCAAAGACACGTCATTGCCAATGGCGTGTCTTCAATAAACATATGAGGCTTAATTCAACAAAATGTTAACAAAATCTTTTTTGCCTGAAGCTTGTTATAATGACTCGGGTGAGTGGTCTGTGGTATCCCCTATGATTTGTTTCAATATTGTTGAGTGACATTTGCCTAATAGGGTCGCTCGTCAATTTGGGTGGAAACAAAATATCCCTGAACCTGCTGATACTGAACCCAAGTTGCATAAAATGGATAAAAGGGGTGCTCATTCAAGGAATTGGGCGAATTATCATTCAGCATACCTAGTTATGTGGTTTAGGAGGTACCAATTTAGGTTCCTTGGTGTTGAGGATAACAGTGACATGGGGTACAATGACCCTTACATAGTTTGGTACCGGGATCGAACTCGCCGATTCATCAGCCCTACCTTCCAACAAGCTTACCAAGCACCGTTAGGAGCCACTGCTTATCTTGTAAGTTTTACTAATATGAATTTTTATTAATATTTAAAATCTTTCATAAATTATTATTTTTTAACACTAAATTTTTTTTTCAGGCTCATGGGTTTGCCGAAGTCCATAGGACATGCAATACGGAGATACAAGCGATGCCTCAAGAGGTGCCCCCTCATTACCGTAACATCATGTCTAACATCCGGGACAACACTTCCCAATCTCTTGAACATGTTGGGTATTCACATCTTCTTCAACAATTTCACCAACCGACGCAAGAAACCCAAGTGGAGGAACAACATGAAGATAGGGGAGATGGTTCGACAATGCAAGAGTCAACGGCGGAAGACGATGAGACCTTGCAAGTGTTCAGGCGACGGTCAAGGCGCACCAATACTTCAATGTCGCCAATCAATGAACAAGGAACCCCGGAGCCTTCAAAGGGAAAAAGGATTTGGTCTCGTCTTCGTGGGAAAAAGAAGACATGAAGCAGTTTTAATATTTTTTAGGACGTGTAATCGATATTTTAGTAACTAGACTAAGCTCGAAACCCCTTGTGTCGCTTTTATGTGTGTGAAAACTTTTTTTAAATCTTATAAAAACAATGTTTTCTTTGTCAAAATTGCGTAATCTTTTATTGTTGCTTATGAAGGTAAATAGTGTGAGTGACTAGGTACCAAAACTTTTAAAAAAATAATTTCACTGCAAAGACACGCCATTGCTAATGGCGTGTCTTACTAATGGCATAGAGCAAAACCTTCTGTATTTTCAAAATACATCTGTGTTAAAGACACGCCAATCCGAATGGCGTATCTCCTTCTATAGACACGCCAATGCGAATGGCGTGTCTAATGCCTAGATTTTTGCTTATGTTTCTGCGTTGGGCCAAAAAAATGAGCTGAATACACGCCATTGACAAAGGCGTGTCTTTGCCTCGATATTGACTCGCAAATCCCGAGCCTACGTGGACACCAAAACGATAAATAGTTTTTATACCAACCCAAAACGATAAATTTTTATTTTTTCAGCATTATTTTAAAAACGGTTACTATTCACACAGTAACTCGGATCCTCCGTACTCCACTCGACCAGTCCTCCACCTCCGCGGCTCCGGCTCTCTGCTCCGTCCAGTCGGCCTCCTCCGTCAACGGCTCGACTCTTTTTTCCAACTTTTCCAGTTTTCCCCAAATCTCAAGTAAGTTCTTCCCCCAAATCTGAAATATCCAAGTTTTTCCACTTTGATTCGATTATTTTTGTAGTTAATAATGTTAGATACTTAGATTTAGATAGTTATATTGTTAGATTAATATATTGCTATGGATTTACTGATTTAGATTGTTAGATTGTTAATTTTTTAGATTGCTAATTTTCCAAACCCTAATTTTATATTTCCAAACCCTAATTTCGTTTGGAAGCGCTATTAATATCAACCAAAAGGAGTCCTTATTGACAAACATATTATAAGATATCGGCCACTCGAAAATTGACGATATCAGAATTTTAATGTATAAATGTTGTCCGCAATTTTTTTTTATACTTTGCCACCCCTTTACTAAAATCCTTGATCCGCCCCGTTTGACCCGTCTTAAGCTTAAGGTTTTGTAAGTATGTATTTTTGAGTAGAAGAAGATTGACTCTTAGGTTTTATTGTTTTGATAATATAAGATAGGAATGCTCTGAATGATTTGGTATTTGATATATCTAATTGTCGTGTGACATTAGTTAGCCTTCCTCTTTTGCTCTTTAATAATAAATCTTTGTAATTTCAGGTTTCGTTCCGACTCCCATAAATATGGAGGAAGTCGTGACCTTGAAACATTGGTCGCGACCATCTCCATCCGATGAAATTCCTGTTCAAGGTATTAAAGGAACATCATTGTTTGATTTGTCTTCTGTTAAGTTTTCTTGGTCACCGAATTCTTGGCTAGGTAATTATTTAATGAATCAGAATGGAGAGAGGACCATGATAGAATATCTTGAAATCTGTCTTCTGTTAATATATCTTTGCCAGGTTGTTGTATCATGAAATCGAATTGGGTGGGAGACAAGAACGCGCTAGAACATCTTGAAATCTATGGTTACATTTTCTAGATGAATTCCATACGTTTGATTAAAATATACCTCGCATAGCCATATATGAAAAATAAACGTATGAAATTCATTTGAATGAAGCGGCGTTTGTAGACTCCCAATTTCTGCTACTACTCTGCCTTTTCACCCAATGCAACTTGATTTGGGATTTGATTACCTGATGATCCTTTGACGTCTCTCTATATATCTTCGTAATTTCAGATTCCGTTCCGACTGTCATAAATGTGGAGGAAATCGTGACCTTCAAACATTGGTCGACACCATCTCCATCCGATGAAATTCCCGTCCAAGGCATTAAAGGAACACAATTGTTTGATTTGTCTTCTGTTAAGTTTTCTTGGTCACCGAGTTCTCGGTTTGGTAGTTGTTTAATGAATCCGAATGGAGAGGGAACCATTATAGAATATCTTCAAGTCTATGGTCGCATTATTCTTATGGATGATAAAGGCAATGAATTCGATCTTTTTCATCGAGAGTTTGCCGATGCAGTGAAGGTCCCGCTACATATGGTTAACTATGTTATCACTTTAACCCTTGAAAAATTTCAATTTGAGAGCCCTCGGTGCTTACCGGGTACTTTTTGTCTGGTATTTTATCTCGAGGAAACATTTCGAGGGACTCTAATTGCGGATCAAGTGAAATTTATAGATACCGCTACTACTGAACTTGCTTATACTTATGATCAGAGACATCAATTTGAACTTAAACTGGACGGTGCATGTTGTGTGACTGTGGAGTATACTATATTACAATGTGCTCTCTTGGCGTGTGTGAGTCTTATAATTGAAAAAATCGATGAAAGCGATACTGATGATGAACGATATGCCAAAATGAGCGGTACTCTTGATGCTATTTTTGATGTGAGAGATGGATCATGTTTCCAATATGCACTAACTGATAGCTATTACTCCTGCAAATTCAACGATGTCATGAAGCTTTCTATTTTTGGGGTTCCTGCGTACGCTTTCCTATATATTAAAGCAATTGTTGATGTAAATGGCGAGAAATTTGAGAGTTGTGGTGACAACTGCTTAGTGTTTGATCCCCATGATACCTTTCACGATACACCTTACGAAAAAGAGTTGTTAGGAAGAAGGTTTCGTCTGAGGATTCTAGTTAAGTGGGGTCATCCATCTTTTTATCTCGGCGAAACTGAACTATGTGAGTGGCTCGATCGTTCTAGAAGCACAATAACAGAAGATCTCAATTGGGAAGAAGGAAAACAAAAGTCTATTGCGGTGAGTAGACTCATCGAGAAATGTAAAAAGAGGCTTAGAGGTATACACCAAAGCAATTTTCGGTCCATTGGTATTCACCCAAGACTAGAAGCATTGAGTAATCGAAAATGGTTAGTGACTCTCTCTAAACTTCTAAAGTGATTTGTCAATTTATTTAATGGTGAATTTATATAATTCTTATGTTTTAAATTATTTTTAATCTTCTTTAGAGGATCCTAAAAATTATTTTTGACATTATTAAGTTTAATGGTACTTGAGATTGAATTGTGCTTCCCAAATTTGCATTCTACATCACAACTTATTTATTTTATTATCGGTTTTTCTAAGGTGTTAATAAGCTAAATATGGTAAGATTCACATAATATTTCCATATTAGGGCACACATTAGAAAAACTAAATCATATTGGACATTTTGGTGTGAAAGTAAAAATTCTTTGAAATAGTTGGTGTCTAGGTCAAAGAATGCAAAAGTTACTTTAGTAGGTGTTTTTTCATAAATGTAATAATATTCAAAAACTCAGTTTGCTGATTAACACTTTTGGTGTTATCAGGATCGTATCAAGCTACCCTGTTATGTTGGTGGAAGTGTTTTCAATTTCAGTCTGTTTATATGGTAAAGATTCGGCTACTTTTGATCTTTCGGGGACAATTAATGTCAATCATGCATTTGGAGATTTGCTTATGTTTTATAGAGCCGAGAAAAATCCGAAACGTTTGCTCTCTTGTGAACCCATTCCACTAGAGTCTTTATACCGTTGTATCGAAGGCCCGGATTTTAGCATGGAAATTGACTTGAAACATCAGGGATATGAGATTTGTAATGGTTATGTGGCATATAACCTCCATAGAGTGGATAATTGGCTAAATAAGCGCTTATGCTCAACTATTAAAGGTGAACAAGGTTTTGCGACGGTTCATCATACCATCTTTGCTGATGCTGTTCAAGCGAAACTTAAATTTATCCTTAAGTCCAACTTTGGTGATCATGTAGAGGGACAAGCTTTTGGGAGGATAACTGGGAAATATGCGAATTTTAGGTACGATACACATTATGAGAAGGAGTTCTTCCAAACCATAATATTTGATCCAAGCGAGGCAAGTCCTGTGGAGATAGTTGGTAGTGAAATACCGCTGTCTAAATATGTAGTGGCTGTTCCCATAAATAGCGCACTTGTCGTGAGAGCACTTGTTTGCGTGCTAACACGAGGTGGATGTGAGACACTCAAGTACACATACAAGGCAACATTCAACCCCGTGAAACGTGAAGACTCAACTATCTCGTCACATAAAATTCAAGGATCAAACTTGAGCTTATCAATGCTTGTTGAATGGAGTTGAAAGGACAGGCGGAGAGAAGTTCAAGGACAATTGTGTGGGATTTAGATATGAGATGGTAATTCACTGGCACTTTGAACCTTTCTCGACTCGAAAATTTCAGACATCCAAGTGACTTGAGTCGACTAAACAAAACAGAAAGTGAAGTTTGTTGCTATTCTTACTCGAGTCGAACTACCTGATGTTATTTAAAAAACACAAAAAAGAATAAGACAACTACATATATACTTTATTCATTATCTCTAGTCTCTTCACACGAGTCATGTGTTTGTGTTTCATTTTTATTATTATTATTATAAAAACACTAAGTAGTAATTCTTACTGCTTTTCATGTTATTTTTAATTTTAATTATTTGGGTGTGTAATGTTGCTGTTGTTAGTTATTTTGATTTGATTGGCTAATAGTTTATTGCAATTGTTTTTGTTATCATCAATTCATCACACTTGACTCTTACGCTTCCTTTTCGATGTTCCACCTTAGATGCTCTTGGTTTAACTACTATGGTGACCTCATTACTTGACAAGGGTGGTTTGGGAGGATTTTTGAAATTCAATGTTCCGACTTACCCAAGGTTAACATTGGAGTTTTTATCCACTTTTGTGTCCATTAAGGACGCCCCTGTACCTACCATTAGTTTCATTTTGAATAACACTTATTATGACATGACCGTCGATACTTTGAGGTGCATTTTCGGTTGTAGTACCCAAGTTGAGGGAGGTGCTTTCAAGAGAAAAAATGCAGACCAGTGTGCTTTGTTTTGGCGTCTTCTGACCCAGAAAACTTTGGCTGGTAATATGGCCAAGATTACCAATATTCCTCATCCGGGCCTCCGTTTGGTTCATCGTGTTTTAGCTATGGGTTTCTATTGTCAAGCAGAACCGACCAACATTGCAAGGTCCCAAATTAGCTTTCTTTACTCCATGACTCCCGATAGTAACGGCATACTAGATTGGGCTGATATATTTCTTAAGAAGGCTAAGAAGCAAAGAGATCGAGGTCAAGGGAAATTGGCAATGGGAGGCATGATTTCATTGATAGCCAACCATTTCAAAATCGATCTTTCACCTTTCAAACCACACCCGGGGAGTTACCTGATGAATTGCCCTGCCTCGAAAAGCACCAAATCGGCTGGGGTTGAGTGGTCATGGGTTCTGTCGTTCAGGTAGTTTCCAGTCATAATCATTGAGGTTTTAGATTGGTACGTTTGTGATATATATGTCACTTCAGGATGTTTGGTTTGAGTCATTATAGTCGTTTTTGGGTATATAAAAATTGGTCACTCTCGTGTCGGATTATTTTTCATCAAGGCATTTTCGGGTCAGAGAGCTATGGAGCGGGTCAATCGGGTTCTGCTCTACTTGTAATGTACCTTTTGAGTTCGGATAGGGTCAGGGACTCGGGTCCATTCCAACCGGGTTATATTGGTTAGATATTCTCCTAGTCCCTCCGACTAAGAGAACTCTATGAGGCGTTCTAAATGTTAGAACTTTGGAGTGTGAAGTATTTGTTTTTGTATGATGGTGCCAAAATTTCATATCTTTCTTTATATGACAACTCTGACAGATGTTAATGAGGCTAGAATTTTGTTCAGGTCCTACTGGTGGGATGAAGAGATCCTATAACCATCACCGCATGTTAAATGTGACGAACTCTAGACTGTTTTCAGCTCTTACCAACTACCATTGTATGTCGTTGAGAGCCTCGTTCGAAAACTCATATCAGTAAGTACTGCTTTTAACGATAATATATGCTAGATTGGAGATCAAAGGCGGTGGACATTGAGGGTTTGACTTATGTCATCCTATATTTTTGTGTGTTCAGTATAGGTCCTAGCTGCGTGGAGCAAACTCAACAGGAATCTGTGAACCCCGAGGGCTCAATGTCATCTGGTCATCATTTAGCAGAAGGTGAGATTCTTGGTCTTTTGTTTCTAAAAGCAATCTCTTGCATGCACTTCAGAAGTACTTTCCTTCTATTTCATGTAGCACTTAAGATAAACTGTTCTTATTATACCCGGAGTGATAGTTTTCTGGAGGAGGCGTTTCCTGTGTTTGGAAAAGATAGCAGTGGTGACATTCTAATGTTTGTTGACTCATTTTTCTTGCATTATTCTTTGTGTCTAAGATTCATTTCCAACAACAACAAGATCATGCTTGTATGCCTGATCTTCCAACAACAAGATCAATGAGGAATTTTCAATTTTTATAAAAATATTATAGAATTTCTATGGCTGAAATCCTTCTGCTAGTCTTTTGGCTTTGATGATTTTGACTCTCACCATGAATTTTCACTTGTTCTTGAGAAGTAATTTGAGGAAACATCTTGTGGCATTATTAGCTTCATGGGGTTAGCTATGATAGAAAATTCGGCTTGTTAGCACTAACTTAGCAGTAATACACTAGAGATTTTAGCTAGATAAGGAACTTGTACTTACAATGAGACTGCTTTATTTCGTAGCAATCTAAGAAAAATGAAGCACTTAGTGAGTTCTTATATGACACTGAAAGCGATATCTTGGAAGTAGGAATTTCGTAAGTAAGCTTTGTAAATCTAAGTTAAAATACTTAGATATAAATTAGATATAAATTTTCCTATTGGAGATGTCAGGGATCAGTGGTGGATCTAGGGGGGGCTAGCAAGGGCGGTCGCCCCCCCTAGCGAATGAAAATTTTGAAGTTTTAGTTAAAATTTTCGAAATTTTTTAAAATGTACCTTATAAAATTAGTCGTTTGCCCCCCCTAAAAATTTTTGCCCCCCCTAATTTCAAATCCTAGCTCCGCCACTGATTGTACATGAATTTTTTTGATGGGTTTTTAGTTTAATAGTCATTTTGATGTGCTTTTACTCTGAAAAGTCAAGGGAAAACATGAAATTACTGCGAAATTCGTATCTGAGTTTTAGCAAGTAAAAAAGATTGAATCTTTTTAGTTATTCCCTTGTCTCAATCATTTGCTTACGTTTTTTTTATCGTTTGTAAGCTAAGGTTTTTTTTTACATCAAAGTTAAACAAATCACTGGGATTAACCATGAACTGATATATTACTCCAAACTGATGATTTTTTTAATTAAAATTCCTGAAACTCCTTCCTGTGATAACCCTGTGACAAATTGACAATGTGTTGTGACTGTCGTCGTCTCTGTAAGCCTGGAATTTCTCATTGTTTCAGTCTTTTTTACTTTTGCTATAGCTTCATTGATCGCTGTTTAGGCGAGTAGTCATTATTACAAGCTAAAAGTACTGCATGCACTTTTCGTCGAAGCATCATATGAACTGTGATATTTCTGGCGATTTGGCTACTAAGTTACTGTGAGGACGAAAACTGGAATGGTGAATTGCCACATTATATCCATTGAACTGCTTCTCAAAACACTGTGTACCCGCTTGAAGTTTTAATGGTCACATCTTTTTTTGAGTTTTTTTGTACAGTGCTTTGTTTCAATTTGATGCTAAAAAATTGCAGGTCCATGCTGTAGAAGAGTTTTTTCTAAGAAAGAAGCGTTTTAAGCAACAAACTTATCAAAATGTCTGACATAGACAAAGCTATCAGTGATGAGATTTGGATGGAAATCCTGAAACGGCTTCCTGTGAAAGCTCTAGGGAAATGTCGTTGTGTGTGTAAACCCTGGGATAAACTTATTGTTTCGCCGCCGTTTGTAACTGCTCACCTCAAGTATTACTCTCAGAATGCTGGAAATAGACTTCTTATGTATAGGCGGTTCTCTAACCCCCCTGAAAAACAAGAGCAATACACTCTTTTTCTTGATTCAGGTGAAGCTAAGGAAGGCGACAACCTCGGGGTACACCACACATTCACTAGTCCCTTCATGGCTATGAAAAGTGGCTATCATTTTCGTGTCGTGGGCTCTGTAAATGGTTTGGTTTGTCTCTCTGATGACATGTTTGGTTACACTTACGTTGTCGTTCTTTGGAACCCATTGATCCACAAGTATATTAAACTTCCTGTTCCTCTTGCCACTTACCAAGTATCAGTAGGTGCCTATATATCCATGTTAGGATTTGGATATGATTCTAAAACGGGCGATCACAAAGTGGTGAGACTAGTTTATATTCGTGATGCGAATTATTTGGACACAACCCCTCCGAAAGTTGAATTATACTCAATTCAGGAAAGAAGGTGGAGGTGGGTTTCTGCTGGCTATCTTGTCGACATTTGTGTGTGTGATATCAAGTGGTCACAATGTTTTCTAAATGGTAATATTCACTGGGTTGCGTGGGAAAGGGATGCAAAAACCAAAGTTTTTGAAAGAAACTGGTTGTTGTTGTTTGATGTCGAGGGAGAGAGATTCAAAAAAATGAAATTACCTGAGCGTCTTCACAAAGTAAACACACTTAATCTCGGTGTATGTGATCACGATGGAAAGTTGTCGGTCATATACTCACAATTGAATGGAGGGTTCACTGGGAAAGAGATGGACCGATGTGAAATCTGGGTAAAAAGAGAATATAATGTAGGGACATCATGGTGCCAAATGATAAGCCTCGACTTGGGCTCTAATATCGGTTTGGGGTGGGTTCAGTATTTGAGGAAGAGCGGAGAGGTACTATGATTCACCAAAAAAGGAACGCTAGTGTCATATGATCCAAGTACGAAACAATCGAGGAGACTTCTTGGCTTTCGTGGGCGTTGGCGCTCGTGGTCTACTTGTGGCTTTACAGAGAGTCTAATTCTTCTGGACAAGAAACATGTAATTATAAAGAAGCTGGTGGTCGAATGAAAAAGAGGTAAAGCTGATGTTGTAAACAAATTGTATGCATTTCTTTGAGTTTACTTTTCCTTTACTACTTAACATGTAATTTTGTCGCAGATTTACTTACGACTTTGACATCAATAGTCGTGCTCAAATTATGAGTGAAGAGGAAGTTGAGGTTGATAATAGAGATGAAGACGATATAAATGATAATATGTAAGATGATTTTTCCCGATAGTTGAAATGACGTAATTGTGAATTTGTTACCTGAATTGGTGAATACTTGATTATGTTCTATTGAAAATATGCGAAGTTAAATTGTTTTGCTAGTCTATTCGAACATACAATGAATCTTCTTTGTTAAGTTTCTTGTAACTTTGCAGCTATTATCACGGAGGAGTCTTGATTTATGAGACATTAATGAAATTTGAAGGAGGTAAAATGACGGGAAACCTCTCAGAGTACCTATCCCAAGCTGGTATGATATGATCATCTTATTCCTTATTTCGCTCCTTTGCGGTTTATAAGCAACTTTGCAAATGTTCGTAATTCACATATCCATTGGGTAAAGGAGGATAGGGGTTCGTTTCATACAAAGTCATTTTCGTTCTTCGCTGTTCATCATTAGACTCCTACTGGTCCTGGGACTTTAGGTCTACCAAATTTGCTACTCTGGGAAAAGACGACAAAGTCTGGAAACAGTAACATTATCCTAGTGCCTATGAGGCTCCTTCCCATGGTGGGATAAAAGGGGAATGAAACCTTACCCTATGTTAATAAAACAGCGTTGTTTCCGAGTGACGCATAATGAAAATTGTGTTGAGATTGAGATTGCATTGAATGATTAGTACTTTACGGTAGTACGAATAGCAACCAGTTTATTAAACTATTTTGAAGTTTTCATAAATCTGTACTTGGTATATTTTTCAGCTGCCTCAATGCTCAACTCTTTACATGTTGTATTCTCAATTTCTCATCCTATGCAGGTCTTCTCTAAAAGCTCAAGTGTAAGACAGTATCAAGTATCAAGTCTCAAGTCCGAGAATGCAATTTGTAGGAACTCGTAACCTTTTGATCTCCTGTTGGAATGTTTGAACTTGAAACTAATGTTGGCTGCTATAAGCCTGTGATCGACTATGTACTCGTTTTGGCTTATGCTCGCTTTTGAAACATGTATGCAGATATTACTGGTTTTAGTACTGCGGTTAGCTAAACTATCCCATTAGTCCAACACTCTCCATTTTATGATGTACTGAAATATATTTGCATGTTTTAATGCATTAATTTGTTGTCCATACCACCTCACACTGAGCTTCAGAACCTTGCAGACCACTCGTGTTTTGTTGTCGCATCCCAGATGTAATACCATATTTTAAGTACGGTATACATGTACACAAAGGGAAATAGCGCAGTTATTGTGAGTCTTGTGACTGATTATGGTGACCTTCATTTTGTGTTAATGTATCCAGTACATATCTCTCCGTGTTTATGCCTACCACCTTCCTCCGACTGTCTGCTGTAGACAGGGTTCTCGTAAAGCAAAGTTATAACAGGTATATTAGTCTTACTATGATCTTGTGCAGGAATGTTGCTATTTTGCGACCACATACTGTAGTGTGCACAATTTCGAGATCATTGTACCGAATAATTCAGCTTTGCTGTAAGGCATGCTCCTTTTGTTTAGCCTTAACCATCTTAAGAACATGTTTGACGTCCCTGAAGCACAAGATCATTAAAATTTCGGTTTAAATAGATGACATTAAGAGATCAATGAATTTCGGGAGGACGGACTTGTTATTATCAATTGTCAGTGCTTTTCTGATATCTGCCTCGGCTTTGTCTAAATCAGAGGTATCAGGTAAGCTTGGGACTTCTGAAGAGGGCTTTTGTGCCTTTGCAATAGGTTTCTCCTCAGAGCAGCCGTGGTTGAACTGAATGCATGTCGCCTGAAAGCAATAGTGAGATATCCTTACATAGAAGCAAACCAGAACTTTCTGGCTTGTAACAATGAGTTTCCACTCTATTTCTTCTTCTCACATGCTTCAATCTTCTTATGTGTGTCCATCTTCCAAAATAGTTTTGCCTGGGAAAAGTAGCGCGTCAATGAGATAGATAGGTTGACGGGAAGATTATCAAGTCATGGACACATTCCGTTCCGTACAAGTATCAGTCATCTGAAAAAAAAACGCGCCTGTTTTTATAGCAGGGCTAAAGTTGCATCAGTCTCCACTCTCCATATTTAATTCGGGAACTTTATGATACGCGTCTCAGACTGTTCCGTTATATTCAAGAGTTACGACAGCATACAGGGTTAGGACATACCTTAGTGAAATCAAGCAACTCCACTTCATAGACAAGCCTTGAGTTGCTGAAACCTGGTTCCGACATTTCAGTTCCTTGCAGCATATCAATTTAGCATTCTGAACGGTAAATAACATTAACCATATTATATAATGCTCTAGAACATTCACACCTTTCGCAGAAGAACCTTCATTAGGATGATCGAGACCTTCCCCGTCACAAAGGGTCTTTTTCAGAAGCATCCCATCTCCCAAGGATGTCAACAACACTTCTCCAAGACAAAAGCTCAGCTAGATGGTCACGTTGGAAATGTCGCTGCAACAACCGACTTTTGTAGCTGTTGGACTTGTATCTTCCAAGCCAAACCCATCTAACAAAGTTTTCCCTTCTATATAAGTACTATGGAGTATCAGACTGACAGTCGAACTTCACTGTAGCTGAGATTTTTCGTTCTTCTCATCGTCTTCAATGTACATTTAATTATACTCATATTTTGATTTTATTCTGATTACCCGATATTTAACGATGAATACTGACATATTGAAAGCCCAAGTCCCCCCATGAAGTCAGTTTAGCCATTTAAGGTTCTGTTGGCTAAGCCTGACCTCACCCACCTGGCCCACCATGATCTCTAGCATTGTCACATGATGTGGTTGGGTAATAGGCTTTCAGGATGTTCACTTCATGGGCTTTCCGTTGAAAGCAAAATATGAGGCCAATAATACGAAAATCCCAATTGCTAAAGCCCGTCAACACATTACTTCGAATAGTCGACAAATTTAATGAACTTCTAAAATTACTCTCCCATCACAAACATTTCAGTTTAACTATCGAAAAACAATTTAGTCGATGTATTGAAACTAACAACTAATATCGAATAACAAACCATTGAATAACCTCTGACTTTATGCACGAATAACAAACCATTGAATAACCTCTGACTTTATGCACGAATTGCGTTAAACTGATCAACGTAAAACGAATCGATTTATTCTAAAATCAAAATAACGAATTAAATAATGTCGACTGTCAAACTTTAATCTCCGTCTCCATCCATCAACCGGATGTAAATCTGAATTAGAAACTGAACTAGTCGGAATCCAGAAAGGCGGGCATTTGGATGTTGTATCCTTCTTGTCAAACAATGGTAAAACAATTCACTTGTTACGCTCTAATGGTGAACCTGTTGATATTAACGTTGTTCGTGGTAAATACCTACTAATCTGCTGTATTAAGCTGCCTGTCTACCGTTTTTATGGCTACTTGGTTTGTCGTTCCCTGATAGATGCATATTCTGACTTACGTCGAGATTTATTTGAGATTGTTTTAGTAACTGATATGAAACCTGGTTTTAATCTTCGCGAGGATGTTTTTGACGCGTTCTTTTCTGCATTCCAGTGCCTGGCAGTACCCTTCTCTGACTTTGACACTCGTAATTTTATACGCTCCTCTATCGGACTCAACTTTAGAATCGGAACCATTTTAGTTGGCCCCGAAGGGGATATTATGCAGCATCATGACGCCTATAAGTATTTTGATTGGTATGGGTCTGGATGGGTTCCCTTTACTGACGATTATGCGGAGCGCCTTGAAACACAAGACGATATCTTGAGAATGAGGTTGGATCCTTTTTATTGGGAGAGGAATAGAGTCTCTCCCCGAGCAGATGCAATAATGGACTTGTATCATAAAACGCCACAGCCTCCGTCCCTCTATGCTGATATTCTTCTCTGCGACCCGTCTCTCGTTCTCCACAGAGTCGATCCTGCAACCGGTCCATCCATGACAGTGTCACAGCTCTGGAGCAAGCATATTGGGTTGTACCTATGTTGTGACGGGTTTCATGGATAGAATTAACGAGGTCCATAAGCAATGCCTAGAAAGGAAGCAGGAGCTGGAGATAGTGCTAGTTTGCCACTCTGCCTACCACGTTTCGGCGATCCTAGAGCCAATCATCAAAACCTACTTGAAGCCTTGAAGCTTTTCAATATTACGTCGTGGTTTCTTTTTCCCTTTGAAGAGAACAGGAGGGCTTGCTGCAGACTGTGGCGAGTTTTTGCCGAGAAATGTGACTATGACAGACTAACTATTTTGCCATCTTATAACAGCGGCCAACCTGTTGAGATCGAGGCAAGAGCTATGATCACTCAATTTGGAAGGAATACGTATCCCTTCACCGCAACCAAAATCATCGACCAAAGATACAACGCGCTCAAGTCACTCAACCTAGTTTCATGGTTTGAATTCAGTTGGAAAAAGAATCGCACTTGTTTGATCCGCAATGACAGTAAATCTTTTGTACGTAAGTCTGCGCTTGATTGCAAGAAGCTCCTCCTATATCTTGACTAGCTTGATTTTGATGTCGACGATGGTGAGTTCTGTTGGCTGCTCATGAAGCATTACCCTGAAATTAAGGCTAGTGGCTGTGAAGTTGTGTTTGTTCCCTTAAATGAGAAATATATACCTATACGTAAACAGCACGCTGGTATTGCTGTGATGCCATGGCCGATTATGCCTGTCCAAGCTGCTGTTAAAGCTTCCGTGACTGAGCAGCTGATATTGCAAGGGGATAATGACGGATTAACACTCAACTTATTGCATTCAGGGAAGATGGCAAAATTCTTTCGAAACGGTCTCACCTAAAACTAGAAGAGGAAGGGGTGACTGAATCTCTATTCTAAAATCAAAACGACGAATTAAATAATGTCGACTCGTCAAACTTTAATTTCCGTATCCATCTATCAGCCGGACGTAAATCCGAATTAGAAACTGAACTAATCGGAATCCAGAAAGGCGGGCATTTGGATGTCGTATCCTTCTTGTCAAACAATGGTAAAACAATTCACTTGTTACGCTCGAATGGCGAAACTATTGATATTAACGTTGTTCGTGGTAAATACTTACAAATCTGCTGTATTAAGCTGCCTGTCTACCATTAACGGAACCTACAAAATAAAAGCAGGACGAAATAGTTTGAGGTACGATGAAAGGGAAAATTGAGGTATGAAGTCTATTCCCTTGTTTTAACATATCTAAATTACGAAATAGACTAATTTACTCAAAATCTCTGCTGCTGAATTTTGATCTTTCAGCAATATCTTTGTGCAGAATTACAGAATAGGCGTCGTTTCGAGTGTAATGCTTAAAGTTTGCGGCCATAAAAGGAGAAACATTTAGAGAATGCCATGATTTGCAAACACAACGACATTTGCCTAACGTTTTTACAGGAAGTTCCTTGAATATTTTGAACCATATGCCTTCAGAAATACTTGGATTTACGTCTGACATTTTATAATAGGAGCTTCAGACAAGAGCACAAATCCAAGTAAATGCTGAAACATTTGTCTTCAGACATTTTAAGAAAAACAAGAGCACAAAAGAGTTGAAAAAAAATTGGGAAATTCCAAATTATGATAGAAAGTAGAAAAAAACAGGCACAATATACTCCGAATAGTATCATAAATTCTCGAACATCAGCCTCCAAATAGAATCATAAATCCTTGATAAAATTCAATCGAAATGCAATCACCAACAAAAAACGTTCAACCTGCCAAGTGAATCGATACAAAACAAAACACAAATTAGTTCATCAAATACCATAAATCGTTTTCCGAATGTCTTGCCAAAATCCCCCTTTTTCTTACTTAAAGTAGGTTCAACCAATTGTACCTAGTGCAGTGGTTAAAGAATTATCTTCTCTAAACCTAATGACCAAGGTTCAAATATTGCTACTCCAACAACCCTTGAACCCAAACTAACACTAGGGACCTGGCAAATTGTTCATTCGAATCGAGTTTGGGTCAGGTCACTTCGGATCAGGTCATTTTTCAATAAGTGGATTGTGCTGATGTACTACCACAGATAATGTAGTTTTTGAGCTTCATAATAAAATTTTTGAGTATAGTATTTAAAAATTATGAATTTTAATATAAAGTTTTTGAGTTTATTAATTTGAACATTAAGCTCAAAAAACGTTACAATAAAACTCAAAATACATCACATATAAAATTTAAAATGTAATTTACAAACTTTAAAAAGCTCGAAAAAAATGCGTAAAAACTCAAATTCATACTACTCTGAGGTAGTACATCCGATGTATAATCCTTTTTCTCGTCATTTTTAGCCAGTTCATTCTGAGTCATGTTGGGTCAAATGTTTGCTTAAAATAAGTCACTTTGGGTCGTTTGGGTTACTTCAAGTCGGGTCATTTCGAATCAGGACACTCTCGGGTTGGGTTAGATTAGGTATTCGGGTCAAGTTCGAGTCACACTTTCGGGTCTTGAATCATTCGGATCGGGACAGTTTTGCCCAATCTGGGCAAAATTTCCACCCCTAAGGTCATATCCTAGTTCCGCCACCACATGAAAATTGCAAAAAAAATAATCGATACCCGAAATAAACAAAGTAACTTACACTCAGGGGCGGACCGGGGGGGTCGCACAGCACCGCACGTGCACCCCCTCGGATTTTGGGATTTTTTTTAAAAAAAAAAAGTTTACATTAACTATGTATAGCATTTAGCTGCCATATAGGATAAGAATAGTAGTTTGGTGCAGTGGTTAAAGTCTTTGAAAGTGGGAGAAGTGGTGGGGGTTCAAGCCTCCATAAACCCTTTTTGAGTAGTTTATTTTTTGAAACTATATAATTTCCCCTCAAGTCCCTCCTTATTTGCTCCAAACATTAAAATTCCAATTTCCGGATTTCGTACATTGATTGTTAATTTCAAATTTTATTTGCTTTGACGATCAATTTCAATTCGTTCACTTTCAATTTTGTAATCTAGATTGTTAACTCCAAGTTCTCTATGATGAACTTAATTTATCAATAATTTTGTTATAAGACTTTGTTATCTATTTATGCTATGAATATTGATAACTTAGTTCTTTACTTCTTCGACGACCGATATCAAATTCAAATTTCCCAATTTGTAATTTGATTGTTAATTTCAAATTCTATTAGCTCAGACGGCCACGTTCAATTGGCTCAATTCCAATTTTGTAATTTAGATTTTTAATTACATGTTCGATATGATGAATTTAACTATTTAATTTATCAATAAATTTTTTTGTTGTCTATTTGTGCTATGAATATTTTTTTTATTTTTTATTTTTGTCTAAGTGATAACAATGTTGTATTGAACTATTCAGAACATGAAATCTGGCTTGTTCGATGACATTAATTTCACTTATTTGTATTTTTCTTTTACGACCATTGACTTTTAACACAAAGAAAAATTTTACTTATAAGCTTTTTTTTATATTATACGCAAAAAAAAAATTATTTAAATGTGTACCCCCAATTATAAAGCTCTGGGTCCGCCACTGCTTACACTGATCAATATGTTCTAACAATTTTAAGTATTGATCAACATCATCTTTGCTACCAAACATATATTCTAGAAAGTCACGGTGAGTCCGGCGGCGGCGGTTGTCAGACCTATTTATTACAAATTAAACATAAAAAAATGTATCAGTTAACGAAGCTGACATTCGGACGTAGGAAAATTTAGTTTTAGACTGTTTTGGATTTACCTTTCGAGTTCATCAGCAGTAAGATCGTCGATGTTTTGGTCAAGCAATGTAAGACTCTCCGAAAAAGCACTGAACCTTGCAGATGCACTGATCTGAAGACCAAGTTCTGTAAATTGCCTAATCTTAGGATCATAAGACATCAGTTGTCCACTGCTTTCCTTATAGATCCCGATCATCACCTTGTTCGCTCCCAAGTATTCTATCGGATCCGTAGGGCAATAGTTATTTAGCATATAGACATTCAAGATTTTGCACCATGAACTCTCAACATTGTAGTCTCGTTTCACCCAAACATCAAATTGAGCTGAAAAATACGGTTCCACAAAAGTGCACTCGCAACGAGACACCGATAACATACCTTGGTACTCAAATATGCCGAAATTACCTGAGTGACACTTTACGATTTCTTCAGGCAGTTCCATTTTCGCAAACCTTTCTTCCGCGACATCAAACAAAAGCAAGCATTCGCCAAGGGAAGAACAGATTCCCGTGTTATTGTTAAGAATTAGCCAGGGAATAACTCCATTACGAAAACAGTGTGAATCGGAAATATTATTGATGAACGAGTTATCAGCCAAATATTTAGCGCAAATTGTCCTCCATGTCCGTTCCTGAATCGAGTAAATCTCTACCAATGGCGTGTTTGTATCCGAATAACTTATTTTAACCACTCGATGATCATTCCTAAGACAATCATAGCCGAACCCCAACACAGAATTACTGCACGTAGATGTGGACTGAGGAAGTTTAACGGATTTCTGAATTAAGGGATTCCATATCAAGATACGGTCTTCAGGGCTCGGAGACGCCCAATCAGAGACGCACAACAAACCATTAACAGAACCGTCAAAGTAAAAGCTGGGCATAGAACGGTTAGGTAAGACGAAAGGGCAAGTTGAGGTGTGAAGTCTAATACCTTGTTTAAGCATATCTAAATCACGAAACAAAATAATTTGCTCAAAATCATCACCTCTGGTAGTATCTGAACTCTTCACAATGTCTTTGTACAGAATTACGGAATTAGCGTCGTTTCGAGTGTAATGATTAAGGTGTGCTGCCATAAAAGGAGGAGAAACAATGAGGGAACGCCATGATTTGCAAACACAACGACATTTACCTAAGGTTTTCACAAGAAGTTCCTTTAAGATTTCGAACCATATGTCTTGTGAGATACACGGGTTTACGTCTGACATTTTTAGTAGACACTTGACAGTACTAAAATGTGAGATAGATCGATGAAGTAAGCGAGTATTTAAGGTAGTAGTAGAATGATTTGGTGCATTAAAAATGAGTTCACATGAATGGTTTTCAAGTATTACATTTCCAAGCAAACGAAGGCTTTTCGTTACTCTATATGCGGACAGTTCATAGACTATACCACCAGTTGTAGTACAACTGGCGTTGTAGTTTATGAGCTGTATAATAAAATTTTCGAGCTTTGTTATAAACATTATGAGTTTTACTATAAAGTTCATGAGCGCATTAAAAAAGTAAAATTTTAAGCAAGCTCAGAAAAAATATACATAACTTCGATTAAATTCACATTAGCTGTCCAATGCTATTGTGATGTGCGGAGAGGTTGATATTGGAAATCGAAATTCCAATTCAATTATCTCTTCTACATTAACTCTCCCATTAGATGGCGTGTATTAAAGTACTTAACCTAGAATAATTGGGCAGTTTATTATATGAATAAACTTCGTTTAAATTGACATATTAGTAAAATCCATAAGGCCAGGTCATAATACGCGGACATTTGTCGTGCAAAATATTAGCCTTTACGGAGTACATTTTAAAGGATAATAATGGTAGTCTAATCTTATACATCTTGTGTATTTTGAAATTGTTGGTCTCGCTTAAGACCGTTAAATAGAGAATCTGATACGAATTTGATTGCTTGTCTAGATTCATTGCTCGGGTAGATTCATTGTTTGTCATTATGTTACTAATAAATTTGCTTAATAATTGTTATTCTTAATAGCTAGGCTCTTGGCATTCTATTTGCTCATTGTAAGGCTATATATAGCCAATCGATTTTGTTTTGTAGAAAACACAAGATAAGAATAAAAGAAAAACTTTTGATTGTCGAGTTTCAATCAATCCCTTGTTATTGTTTGACGCGTTTTCAAACACTAACCCGAAATGTAATCAATAGGCGGTCTTGATTATAGTTCACCATTGTTCGAATTATAGGTCTAGTTCGAGCAAATATCCCATTGTTTTGAGTTCTTGACGGAATTCAAAGCAAATATCCCTTATTTTATTATTGTTCTTTATTCTTTTAAAACGCTTCCGCAAAATTTCGCATCATATGGTATGAGAGCTTAGGCTCTTGATTTCCTTAAATTCAAGACGGTCCTAGGCGCATCAAACTCAAGTGTAGAAATTCTGATTGCGATTGGAATTCAAGGGTTAAACTCGAGCGAGGTAGTTCGAGGGTTAATCGGTTTTGATCTCTAGAGCACCTTCTAGTAACTTGTTTTTTCAAGGGGTGGAAGTAAAAAAATAACTGTTCTCGTCAGAGTACTGTTCACCCAAAAAAAAAAAAAAAAAATCTTGTTCGCCGAGTACTGTTCATCCAAAAAAAAATTTATTGTTTTTGTCGGGTACTATTCATCCGCAAAAAAAAAAAAAAAATTAACTGTTCTCGTCAGGGTACTGTTCACCCGAAGGAAAAAAAAAAATTCTGCTCGTCTAGTACTGTTCATCCGAAAACAAAAAAAGTAAGACATGTCGGTTTGTTCTCATTTGAAAGCACCTACGACGATCCCGGGGGATTAAATGATTTCAAGAATCGGATCGAGTCTTTTCAAAGAAAGGGAGTATGATGCGAATTTGATTGCTTGTCTAGATTCATTGCTCGGGTAGATTCATTGTTTGTCATTATGTTACTAATAAATTTGCTTAATCATTGTTATTCTTAATAGCTAGGCTCTTGGCATTCTATTTGCTCATTGTAAGGCTATATATAGCCAATCGATTTTGTTTTGTAGAAAACACAAGATAAGAATAAAAGAAAAACTTTTGATTGTCGAGTTTCAATCAATCCCTTGTTATTGTTTGACGCGTTTTCAAACACTAACCCAAAATGTAATCAATAGGTCTTGATTATAGTTCACCATTGTTCGAATTATAGGTCTAGTTCGAGCAAATATCCCATTGTTTTGAGTTCTTGTCGGAATTCAAAGCAAATATCCCTTATTTTATTATTGTTCTTTATTCTTTTAAAACGCTTTAAATTCAAGACGATCCTAGGCGCATCAAACTCAAGTGTTGAAATTCTGATTGCGATTGGAATTCAAGGGTTAAACTCGAGCGAGGTAGTTCGAGGGTTAATCGGTTTTGATCTCTAGAGCACCTTCTACTTGTTTTTCAAGGGGTGGAAGTAAAAAAAACTGTTCTCGTCAGGGTATTGTTCACCCAAAAAAAAAAAAAAAAATCTTGTTCGCCGAGTACTGTTCATCCAAAAACAAATTTATTGTTTTTGTCTAGTACTATTCATCCGCAAAAAAAAAAAAAAAAAATTAACTGTTCTCGTCAGGGTACTGTTCACCCGAAGGAAAAAAAAAAAATTTCTGCTCGTCTAGTACTGTTCATCCGAAAACAAAAAGAGTAAGACATGTCGGTTTGTTCTCATTTGAAAGCACCTACGACGATCCCGGGGGATTAAATGATTTCAAGAATCGGATCGATTCTTTTCAAAGAAAGTAGAGCTGATCAACTTCGGGCCGACCCGTTTGGCCCTACCCGTTTGGCCCGCTACTTAAGCGGGCTTGGACAAGAAGAAATTAAAATAATTATTTGACGGACGGGCCAAGCTCGGCCCGCTATATTTCGTGGGCGGATATGGACATGATTAAGAAGCCCATGGACAAGCCCGCCAAGCCCGCTAAACATATATAAAATTAAAAAATTATGCTTCATGTAAACAAAAAGCTAATAAAGTAAAAATATACAACAAGAGTAAATGAAATAAAACTTGTATTAGTGATAAAGTAAGTAGTTATAATATTTTTTATATCGTTACTTTTTTTGGAGACTTGTAACTTCAAAATAATCATGTTTAATTATAGAATTTGTATATGTTAAGTTGAGTTTGCAATGTTTTAGTTAATTTGGAATATATGTTAAGTCAAGTTTAGCCTTAGTTTTATTAAAAAATTAGTTTTATATATTTTACATTCAAGCCCGCAAGTCCACGGACAAGCCCGCTAGCTTAAACTAGGCGGACATGGACAACCCTAGTAAGCCCGCTTAAACAGGCTTGGACAAGGAATATTAGGCCCGCTGGACATTTTTTCAAAGATAAGCCCGGCCCATGTCCGTCCAAGCCCGCAAACGATCACCTCTGAAAGAAAGGGAGTATGATGCGAATTTGATTGCTTGTCTAGATTCATTGCTCGGGTAGATTCATTGTTTGTCATTATGTTACTAATAAATTTGCTTAATAATTGTTATTCTTAATAGCTAGGCTCTTGGCATTCTATTTGCTCATTGTAAGGCTATATATAGCCAATCGATTTTGTTTTGTAGAAAACACAAGATAAGAATAAAAGAAAAACTTTTGATTGTCGAGTTTCAATCAATCCCTTGTTATTGTTTGACGCGTTTTCAAACACTAACCCAAAATGTAATCAATAGGTCTTGATTATAGTTCACCATTGTTCGAATTATAGGTCTAGTTCGAGCAAATATCCCATTGTTTTGAGTTCTTGTCGGAATTCAAAGCAAATATCCCTTATTTTATTATTGTTCTTTATTCTTTTAAAACGCTTCCGCAAAATTTCGCATCATATGGTATGAGAGCTTAGGCTCTTGATTTCCTTAAATTCAAGACGGTCCTAGGCGCATCAAACTCAAGTGTTTAAATTCTGATTGCGATTGGAATTCAAGGGTTAAACTCGAGCGAGGTAGTTCGAGGGTTAATCGGTTTTGATCTCTAGAGCACCTTCTACTTGTTTTTCAAGGGGTGGAAGTAAAAAAAACTGTTCTCGTCAGGGTATTGTTCACCCAAAAAAAAAAAAAAAAATCTTGTTCGCCGTGTACTGTTCATCCAAAAATGTTTTTGTCTGGTACTATTCATCCGCAAAAAAAAAAAAAAAATTAACTGTTCTCGCCAGGGTACTGTTCACCCGAAGGAAAAAAAAAAATTTCTGCTCGTCTAGTACTGTTCATCCGAAAACAAAAAGAGTAAGACATGTCGGTTTGTTCTCATTTGAAAGCACCTACGACGATCCCGGGGGATTAAATGATTTCAAGAATCGGATCGATTCTTTTCAAAGAAAGTAGAGCTGATCAACTTCGGGCCAACCCGTTTGGCCCGCTACTTAAGCGGGCTTGGACAAGAAGAAATTAAAATAATTATTTGACGGACGGGCCAAGCTCGGCCCGCTATATTTCGTGGGCGGATATGGACATGATTAAGAAGCCCATGGACAAGCCCGCCAAGCCCGCTAAACATATATAAAATTAAAAAATTATGCTTCATGTAAACAAAAAGCTAATAAAGTAAAAATATACAACAAGAGTAAATGAAATAAAACTTGTATTAGTGATAAAGTAAGTAGTTATAATATTTTTTATATCGTTACTTTTTTTGGAGACTTGTAACTTCAAAATAATCATGTTTAATTATAGAATTTGTATATGTTAAGTTGAGTTTGCAATGTTTTAGTTAATTCGGAATATATGTTAAGTCAAGTTTAGCCTTAGTTTTATTAAAAAATTAGTTTTATATATTTTACATTCAAGCCCGCAAGTCCACGGACAAGCCCGCTAGCTTAAACTAGGCGGACATGGACAACCCTAGTAAGCCCGCTTAAGCAGGCTTGGACAAGGAATATTAGGCCCGCTGGACATTTTTTCAAAGATAAGCCCGACCCATGTCCGTCCAAGCCCGCAAACGATCACCTCTAAAAGAAAGGGAGTATGATGCGAATTTGATTGCTTGTCTAGATTCATTGCTCGGGTAGATTCATTGTTTGTCATTATGTTACTAATAAATTTGCTTAATAATTGTTATTCTTAATAGCTAGGCTCTTGGCATTCTATTTGCTCATTGTAAGTAGAGGTGATCGTTTGCGGGCTTGGACGGACATGGGTCGGGCTTATCTTTGAAAAAATGTCCAACGGGCCTAATATTCCTTGTCCAAGCCTGCTTAAGCGGGCTTACTAGGGTTGTCCATGTCCGCCTAGTTTAAGCTAGCGGGCTTGTCCGTGGACTTGCGGGCTTGAATGTAAAATATATAAAACTAATTTTTTAATAAAACTAAGGCTAAACTTGACTTAACATATATTCCGAATTAACTAAAACATTGCAAACTCAACTTAACATATACAAATTCTATAATTAAACATGATTATTTTGAAGTTACAAGTCTCCAAAAAACGTAACGATATAAAAAAAATTATAACTACTTACTTTATCACTAATACAAGTTTTATTTCATTTACTCTTGTTGTATATTTTTACTTTATTAGCTTTTTGTTTACATGAAGCATAATTTTTTAATTTTATATATGTTTAGCGGGCTTGGCGGGCTTGTCCATGAGCTTCTTAATCATGTCCATATCCGCCCACGAAATATAGCGGGCCGAGCTTGGCCCGTCTGTCAAATAATTATTTTAATTACTTCTTGTCCAAGCCCGCTTAAGTAGCGGGCCAAACGGGTAGGGCCAAACGGGTCGGCCCGAAGTTGATCAGCTCTAATTGTAAGGCTATATATAGCCAATCGATTTTGTTTTGTAGAAAACACAAGATAAGAATAAAAAAAAACTTTTGATTGTCGAGTTTCAATCAATCCCTTGTTATTGTTTGACGCGTTTTCAAACACTAACCCGAAATGTAATCAATAGGCGGTCTTGATTATAGTTCACCATTGTTCGAATTATAGGTCTAGTTCGAGCAAATATCCCATTGTTTTGAGTTCTTGACGGAATTCAAAGCAAATATCCCTTATTTTATTATTGTTCTTTATTCTTTTAAAACGCTTCCGCAAAATTTCGCATCATATGGTATGAGAGCTTAGGCTCTTGATTTCCTTAAATTCAAGACGGTCCTAGGCGCATCAAACTCAAGTGTAGAAATTCTGATTGCGATTGGAATTCAAGGGTTAAACTCGAGCGAGGTAGTTCGAGGGTTAATCGGTTTTGATCTCTAGAGCACCTTCTAGTAACTTGTTTTTTCAAGGGGTGGAAGTAAAAAAATAACTGTTCTCGTCAGAGTACTGTTCACCCAAAAAAAAAAAAAAAAAATCTTGTTCGCCGAGTACTGTTCATCCAAAAAAAAATTTATTGTTTTTGTCGGGTACTATTCATCCGCAAAAAAAAAAAAAAATTAACTGTTCTCGTCAGGGTACTGTTCACCCGAAGGAAAAAAAAAAATTCTGCTCGTCTAGTACTGTTCATCCGAAAACAAAAAAAGTAAGACATGTCGGTTTGTTCTCATTTGAAAGCACCTACGACGATCCCGGGGGATTAAATGATTTCAAGAATCGGATCGAGTCTTTTCAAAGAAAGGGAGTATGATGCGAATTTGATTGCTTGTCTAGATTCATTGCTCGGGTAGATTCATTGTTTGTCATTATGTTACTAATAAATTTGCTTAATCATTGTTATTCTTAATAGCTAGGCTCTTGGCATTCTATTTGCTCATTGTAAGGCTATATATAGCCAATCGATTTTGTTTTGTAGAAAACACAAGATAAGAATAAAAGAAAAACTTTTGATTGTCGAGTTTCAATCAATCCCTTGTTATTGTTTGACGCGTTTTCAAACACTAACCCAAAATGTAATCAATAGGTCTTGATTATAGTTCACCATTGTTCGAATTATAGGTCTAGTTCGAGCAAATATCCCATTGTTTTGAGTTCTTGTCGGAATTCAAAGCAAATATCCCTTATTTTATTATTGTTCTTTATTCTTTTAAAACGCTTCCGCAAAATTTCGCATCATATGGTATGAGAGCTTAGGCTCTTGATTTCCTTAAATTCAAGACGATCCTAGGCGCATCAAACTCAAGTGTTGAAATTCTGATTGCGATTGGAATTCAAGGGTTAAACTCGAGCGAGGTAGTTCGAGGGTTAATCGGTTTTGATCTCTAGAGCACCTTCTACTTGTTTTTCAAGGGGTGGAAGTAAAAAAAACTGTTCTCGTCAGGGTATTGTTCACCCAAAAAAAAAAAAAAAATCTTGTTCGCCGAGTACTGTTCATCCAAAAACAAATTTATTGTTTTTGTCTGGTACTATTCATCCGCAAAAAAAAAAAAAAAAAATTAACTGTTCTCGTCAGGGTACTGTTCACCCGAAGGAAAAAAAAAAAATTTCTGCTCGTCTAGTACTGTTCATCCGAAAACAAAAAGAGTAAGACATGTCGGTTTGTTCTCATTTGAAAGCACCTACGACGATCCCGGGGGATTAAATGATTTCAAGAATCGGATCGATTCTTTTCAAAGAAAGTAGAGCTGATCAACTTCGGGCCGACCCGTTTGGCCCTACCCGTTTGGCCCGCTACTTAAGCGGGCTTGGACAAGAAGAAATTAAAATAATTATTTGACGGACGGGCCAAGCTCGGCCCGCTATATTTCGTGGGCGGATATGGACATGATTAAGAAGCCCATGGACAAGCCCGCCAAGCCCGCTAAACATATATAAAATTAAAAAATTATGCTTCATGTAAACAAAAAGCTAATAAAGTAAAAATATACAACAAGAGTAAATGAAATAAAACTTGTATTAGTGATAAAGTAAGTAGTTATAATATTTTTTATATCGTTACTTTTTTTGGAGACTTGTAACTTCAAAATAATCATGTTTAATTATAGAATTTGTATATGTTAAGTTGAGTTTGCAATGTTTTAGTTAATTCGGAATATATGTTAAGTCAAGTTTAGCCTTAGTTTTATTAAAAAATTAGTTTTATATATTTTACATTCAAGCCCGCAAGTCCACGGACAAGCCCGCTAGCTTAAACTAGGCGGACATGGACAACCCTAGTAAGCCCGCTTAAACAGGCTTGGACAAGGAATATTAGGCCCGCTGGACATTTTTTCAAAGATAAGCCCGGCCCATGTCCGTCCAAGCCCGCAAACGATCACCTCTGAAAGAAAGGGAGTATGATGCGAATTTGATTGCTTGTCTAGATTCATTGCTCGGGTAGATTCATTGTTTGTCATTATGTTACTAATAAATTTGCTTAATAATTGTTATTCTTAATAGCTAGGCTCTTGGCATTCTATTTGCTCATTGTAAGGCTATATATAGCCAATCGATTTTGTTTTGTAGAAAACACAAGATAAGAATAAAAGAAAAACTTTTGATTGTCGAGTTTCAATCAATCCCTTGTTATTGTTTGACGCGTTTTCAAACACTAACCCAAAATGTAATCAATAGGTCTTGATTATAGTTCACCATTGTTCGAATTATAGGTCTAGTTCGAGCAAATATCCCATTGTTTTGAGTTCTTGTCGGAATTCAAAGCAAATATCCCTTATTTTATTATTGTTCTTTATTCTTTTAAAACGCTTACGCAAAATTTCGCATCATATGGTATGAGAGCTTAGGCTCTTGATTTCCTTAAATTCAAGACGGTCCTAGGCGCATCAAACTCAAGTGTTTAAATTCTGATTGCGATTGGAATTCAATGGTTAAACTCGAGCGAGGTAGTTCGAGGGTTAATCGGTTTTGATCTCTAGAGCACCTTCTACTTGTTTTTCAAGGGGTGGAAGTAAAAAAAACTGTTCTCGTCAGGGTATTGTTCACCCAAAAAAAAAAAAAAAAATCTTGTTCGCCGTGTACTGTTCATCCAAAAATGTTTTTGTCTGGTACTATTCATCCGCAAAAAAAAAAAAAAAATTAACTGTTCTCGCCAGGGTACTGTTCACCCGAAGGAAAAAAAAAAATTTCTGCTCGTCTAGTACTGTTCATCCGAAAACAAAAAGAGTAAGACATGTCGGTTTGTTCTCATTTGAAAGCACCTACGACGATCCCGGGGGATTAAATGATTTCAAGAATCGGATCGATTCTTTTCAAAGAAAGTAGAGCTGATCAACTTCGGGCCGACCCGTTTGGCCCTACCCGTTTGGCCCGCTACTTAAGCGGGCTTGGACAAGAAGAAATTAAAATAATTATTTGACGGACGGGCCAAGCTCGGCCCGCTATATTTCGTGGGCGGATATGGACATGATTAAGAAGCCCATGGACAAGCCCGCCAAGCCCGCTAAACATATATAAAATTAAAAAATTATGCTTCATGTAAACAAAAAGCTAATAAAGTAAAAATATACAACAAGAGTAAATGAAATAAAACTTGTATTAGTGATAAAGTAAGTAGTTATAATATTTTTTATATCGTTACTTTTTTTGGAGACTTGTAACTTCAAAATAATCATGTTTAATTATAGAATTTGTATATGTTAAGTTGAGTTTGCAATGTTTTAGTTAATTTGGAATATATGTTAAGTCAAGTTTAGCCTTAGTTTTATTAAAAAATTAGTTTTATATATTTTACATTCAAGCCCGCAAGTCCACGGACAAGCCCGCTAGCTTAAACTAGGCGGACATGGACAACCCTAGTAAGCCCGCTTAAACAGGCTTGGACAAGGAATATTAGGCCCGCTGGACATTTTTTCAAAGATAAGCCCGGCCCATGTCCGTCCAAGCCCGCAAACGATCACCTCTGAAAGAAAGGGAGTATGATGCGAATTTGATTGCTTGTCTAGATTCATTGCTCGGGTAGATTCATTGTTTGTCATTATGTTACTAATAAATTTGCTTAATAATTGTTATTCTTAATAGCTAGGCTCTTGGCATTCTATTTGCTCATTGTAAGGCTATATATAGCCAATCGATTTTGTTTTGTAGAAAACACAAGATAAGAATAAAAGAAAAACTTTTGATTGTCGAGTTTCAATCAATCCCTTGTTATTGTTTGACGCGTTTTCAAACACTAACCCAAAATGTAATCAATAGGTCTTGATTATAGTTCACCATTGTTCGAATTATAGGTCTAGTTCGAGCAAATATCCCATTGTTTTGAGTTCTTGTCGGAATTCAAAGCAAATATCCCTTATTTTATTATTGTTCTTTATTCTTTTAAAACGCTTCCGCAAAATTTCGCATCATATGGTATGAGAGCTTAGGCTCTTGATTTCCTTAAATTCAAGACGGTCCTAGGCGCATCAAACTCAAGTGTTTAAATTCTGATTGCGATTGGAATTCAAGGGTTAAACTCGAGCGAGGTAGTTCGAGGGTTAATCGGTTTTGATCTCTAGAGCACCTTCTACTTGTTTTTCAAGGGGTGGAAGTAAAAAAAACTGTTCTCGTCAGGGTATTGTTCACCCAAAAAAAAAAAAAAAAATCTTGTTCGCCGTGTACTGTTCATCCAAAAATGTTTTTGTCTGGTACTATTCATCCGCAAAAAAAAAAAAAAAATTAACTGTTCTCGCCAGGGTACTGTTCACCCGAAGGAAAAAAAAAAATTTCTGCTCGTCTAGTACTGTTCATCCGAAAACAAAAAGAGTAAGACATGTCGGTTTGTTCTCATTTGAAAGCACCTACGACGATCCCGGGGGATTAAATGATTTCAAGAATCGGATCGATTCTTTTCAAAGAAAGTAGAGCTGATCAACTTCGGGCCAACCCGTTTGGCCCGCTACTTAAGCGGGCTTGGACAAGAAGAAATTAAAATAATTATTTGACGGACGGGCCAAGCTCGGCCCGCTATATTTCGTGGGCGGATATGGACATGATTAAGAAGCCCATGGACAAGCCCGCCAAGCCCGCTAAACATATATAAAATTAAAAAATTATGCTTCATGTAAACAAAAAGCTAATAAAGTAAAAATATACAACAAGAGTAAATGAAATAAAACTTGTATTAGTGATAAAGTAAGTAGTTATAATATTTTTTATATCGTTACTTTTTTTGGAGACTTGTAACTTCAAAATAATCATGTTTAATTATAGAATTTGTATATGTTAAGTTGAGTTTGCAATGTTTTAGTTAATTCGGAATATATGTTAAGTCAAGTTTAGCCTTAGTTTTATTAAAAAATTAGTTTTATATATTTTACATTCAAGCCCGCAAGTCCACGGACAAGCCCGCTAGCTTAAACTAGGCGGACATGGACAACCCTAGTAAGCCCGCTTAAGCAGGCTTGGACAAGGAATATTAGGCCCGCTGGACAGTTTTTCAAAGATAAGCCCGACCCATGTCCGTCCAAGCCCGCAAACGATCACCTCTAAAAGAAAGGGAGTATGATGCGAATTTGATTGCTTGTCTAGATTCATTGCTCGGGTAGATTCATTGTTTGTCATTATGTTACTAATAAATTTGCTTAATAATTGTTATTCTTAATAGCTAGGCTCTTGGCATTCTATTTGCTCATTGTAAGTAGAGGTGATCGTTTGCGGGCTTGGACGGACATGGGTCGGGCTTATCTTTGAAAAAATGTCCAACGGGCCTAATATTCCTTGTCCAAGCCTGCTTAAGCGGGCTTACTAGGGTTGTCCATGTCCGCCTAGTTTAAGCTAGCGGGCTTGTCCGTGGACTTGCGGGCTTGAATGTAAAATATATAAAACTAATTTTTTAATAAAACTAAGGCTAAACTTGACTTAACATATATTCCGAATTAACTAAAACATTGCAAACTCAACTTAACATATACAAATTCTATAATTAAACATGATTATTTTGAAGTTACAAGTCTCCAAAAAACGTAACGATATAAAAAAAATTATAACTACTTACTTTATCACTAATACAAGTTTTATTTCATTTACTCTTGTTGTATATTTTTACTTTATTAGCTTTTTGTTTACATGAAGCATAATTTTTTAATTTTATATATGTTTAGCGGGCTTGGCGGGCTTGTCCATGGGCTTCTTAATCATGTCCATATCCGCCCACGAAATATAGCGGGCCGAGCTTGGCCCGTCCGTCAAATAATTTTTTTAATTTCTTCTTGTCCAAGCCCGCTTAAGTAGCGGGCCAAATGGGTAGGGCCAAACGGGCCGGCCCGAAGTTGATCAGCTCTAATTGTAAGGCTATATATAGCCAATCGATTTTGTTTTGTAGAAAACACAAGATAAGAATAAAAAAAAACTTTTGATTGTCGAGTTTCAATCAATCCCTTGTTATTGTTTGACGCGTTTTCAAACACTAACCCGAAATGTAATCAATAGGCGGTCTTGATTATAGTTCACCATTGTTCGAATTATAGGTCTAGTTCGAGCAAATATCCCATTGTTTTGAGTTCTTGACGGAATTCAAAGCAAATATCCCTTATTTTATTATTGTTCTTTATTCTTTTAAAACGCTTCCGCAAAATTTCGCATCATATGGTATGAGAGCTTAGGCTCTTGATTTCCTTAAATTCAAGACGGTCCTAGGCGCATCAAACTCAAGTGTAGAAATTCTGATTGCGATTGGAATTCAAGGGTTAAACTCGAGCGAGGTAGTTCGAGGGTTAATCGGTTTTGATCTCTAGAGCACCTTCTAGTAACTTGTTTTTTCAAGGGGTGGAAGTAAAAAAATAACTGTTCTCGTCAGAGTACTGTTCACCCAAAAAAAAAAAAAAAAATCTTGTTCGCCGAGTACTGTTCATCCAAAAAAAAATTTATTGTTTTTGTCGGGTACTATTCATCCGCAAAAAAAAAAAAAAAATTAACTGTTCTCGTCAGGGTACTGTTCACCCGAAGGAAAAAAAAAAATTCTGCTCGTCTAGTACTGTTCATCCGAAAACAAAAAAAGTAAGACATGTCGGTTTGTTCTCATTTGAAAGCACCTACGACGATCCCGGGGGATTAAATGATTTCAAGAATCGGATCGAGTCTTTTCAAAGAAAGGGAGTATGATGCGAATTTGATTGCTTGTCTAGATTCATTGCTCGGGTAGATTCATTGTTTGTCATTATGTTACTAATAAATTTGCTTAATCATTGTTATTCTTAATAGCTAGGCTCTTGGCATTCTATTTGCTCATTGTAAGGCTATATATAGCCAATCGATTTTGTTTTGTAGAAAACACAAGATAAGAATAAAAGAAAAACTTTTGATTGTCGAGTTTCAATCAATCCCTTGTTATTGTTTGACGCGTTTTCAAACACTAACCCAAAATGTAATCAATAGGTCTTCATTATAGTTCACCATTGTTCGAATTATAGGTCTAGTTCGAGCAAATATCCCATTGTTTTGAGTTCTTGTCGGAATTCAAAGCAAATATCCCTTATTTTATTATTGTTCTTTATTCTTTTAAAACGCTTTAAATTCAAGACGATCCTAGGCGCATCAAACTCAAGTGTTGAAATTCTGATTGCGATTGGAATTCAAGGGTTAAACTCGAGCGAGGTAGTTCGAGGGTTAATCGGTTTTGATCTCTAGAGCACCTTCTACTTGTTTTTCAAGGGGTGGAAGTAAAAAAAACTGTTCTCGTCAGGGTATTGTTCACCCAAAAAAAAAAAAAAAAATCTTGTTCGCCGAGTACTGTTCATCCAAAAACAAATTTATTGTTTTTGTCTAGTACTATTCATCCGCAAAAAAAAAAAAAAAAAATTAACTGTTCTCGTCAGGGTACTGTTCACCCGAAGGAAAAAAAAAAAATTTCTGCTCGTCTAGTACTGTTCATCCGAAAACAAAAAGAGTAAGACATGTCGGTTTGTTCTCATTTGAAAGCACCTACGACGATCCCGGGGGATTAAATGATTTCAAGAATCGGATCGATTCTTTTCAAAGAAAGTAGAGCTGATCAACTTCGGGCCGACCCGTTTGGCCCTACCCGTTTGGCCCGCTACTTAAGCGGGCTTGGACAAGAAGAAATTAAAATAATTATTTGACGGACGGGCCAAGCTCGGCCCGCTATATTTCGTGGGCGGATATGGACATGATTAAGAAGCCCATGGACAAGCCCGCCAAGCCCGCTAAACATATATAAAATTAAAAAATTATGCTTCATGTAAACAAAAAGCTAATAAAGTAAAAATATACAACAAGAGTAAATGAAATAAAACTTGTATTAGTGATAAAGTAAGTAGTTATAATATTTTTTATATCGTTACTTTTTTTGGAGACTTGTAACTTCAAAATAATCATGTTTAATTATAGAATTTGTATATGTTAAGTTGAGTTTGCAATGTTTTAGTTAATTTGGAATATATGTTAAGTCAAGTTTAGCCTTAGTTTTATTAAAAAATTAGTTTTATATATTTTACATTCAAGCCCGCAAGTCCACGGACAAGCCCGCTAGCTTAAACTAGGCGGACATGGACAACCCTAGTAAGCCCGCTTAAACAGGCTTGGACAAGGAATATTAGGCCCGCTGGACATTTTTTCAAAGATAAGCCCGGCCCATGTCCGTCCAAGCCCGCAAACGATCACCTCTGAAAGAAAGGGAGTATGATGCGAATTTGATTGCTTGTCTAGATTCATTGCTCGGGTAGATTCATTGTTTGTCATTATGTTACTAATAAATTTGCTTAATAATTGTTATTCTTAATAGCTAGGCTCTTGGCATTCTATTTGCTCATTGTAAGGCTATATATAGCCAATCGATTTTGTTTTGTAGAAAACACAAGATAAGAATAAAAGAAAAACTTTTGATTGTCGAGTTTCAATCAATCCCTTGTTATTGTTTGACGCGTTTTCAAACACTAACCCAAAATGTAATCAATAGGTCTTGATTATAGTTCACCATTGTTCGAATTATAGGTCTAGTTCGAGCAAATATCCCATTGTTTTGAGTTCTTGTCGGAATTCAAAGCAAATATCCCTTATTTTATTATTGTTCTTTATTCTTTTAAAACGCTTACGCAAAATTTCGCATCATATGGTATGAGAGCTTAGGCTCTTGATTTCCTTAAATTCAAGACGGTCCTAGGCGCATCAAACTCAAGTGTTTAAATTCTGATTGCGATTGGAATTCAAGGGTTAAACTCGAGCGAGGTAGTTCGAGGGTTAATCGGTTTTGATCTCTAGAGCACCTTCTACTTGTTTTTCAAGGGGTGGAAGTAAAAAAAACTGTTCTCGTCAGGGTATTGTTCACCCAAAAAAAAAAAAAAAATCTTGTTCGCCGAGTACTGTTCATCCAAAAACAAATTTATTGTTTTTGTCTGGTACTATTCATCCGCAAAAAAAAAAAAAAAAAATTAACTGTTCTCGTCAGGGTACTGTTCACCCGAAGGAAAAAAAAAAAATTTCTGCTCGTCTAGTACTGTTCATCCGAAAACAAAAAGAGTAAGACATGTCGGTTTGTTCTCATTTGAAAGCACCTACGACGATCCCGGGGGATTAAATGATTTCAAGAATCGGATCGATTCTTTTCAAAGAAAGTAGAGCTGATCAACTTCGGGCCGACCCGTTTGGCCCTACCCGTTTGGCCCGCTACTTAAGCGGGCTTGGACAAGAAGAAATTAAAATAATTATTTGACGGACGGGCCAAGCTCGGCCCGCTATATTTCGTGGGCGGATATGGACATGATTAAGAAGCCCATGGACAAGCCCGCCAAGCCCGCTAAACATATATAAAATTAAAAAATTATGCTTCATGTAAACAAAAAGCTAATAAAGTAAAAATATACAACAAGAGTAAATGAAATAAAACTTGTATTAGTGATAAAGTAAGTAGTTATAATATTTTTTATATCGTTACTTTTTTTGGAGACTTGTAACTTCAAAATAATCATGTTTAATTATAGAATTTGTATATGTTAAGTTGAGTTTGCAATGTTTTAGTTAATTTGGAATATATGTTAAGTCAAGTTTAGCCTTAGTTTTATTAAAAAATTAGTTTTATATATTTTACATTCAAGCCCGCAAGTCCACGGACAAGCCCGCTAGCTTAAACTAGGCGGACATGGACAACCCTAGTAAGCCCGCTTAAACAGGCTTGGACAAGGAATATTAGGCCCGCTGGACATTTTTTCAAAGATAAGCCCGGCCCATGTCCGTCCAAGCCCGCAAACGATCACCTCTGAAAGAAAGGGAGTATGATGCGAATTTGATTGCTTGTCTAGATTCATTGCTCGGGTAGATTCATTGTTTGTCATTATGTTACTAATAAATTTGCTTAATAATTGTTATTCTTAATAGCTAGGCTCTTGGCATTCTATTTGCTCATTGTAAGGCTATATATAGCCAATCGATTTTGTTTTGTAGAAAACACAAGATAAGAATAAAAGAAAAACTTTTGATTGTCGAGTTTCAATCAATCCCTTGTTATTGTTTGACGCGTTTTCAAACACTAACCCAAAATGTAATCAATAGGTCTTGATTATAGTTCACCATTGTTCGAATTATAGGTCTAGTTCGAGCAAATATCCCATTGTTTTGAGTTCTTGTCGGAATTCAAAGCAAATATCCCTTATTTTATTATTGTTCTTTATTCTTTTAAAACGCTTCCGCAAAATTTCGCATCATATGGTATGAGAGCTTAGGCTCTTGATTTCCTTAAATTCAAGACGGTCCTAGGCGCATCAAACTCAAGTGTTTAAATTCTGATTGCGATTGGAATTCAAGGGTTAAACTCGAGCGAGGTAGTTCGAGGGTTAATCGGTTTTGATCTCTAGAGCACCTTCTACTTGTTTTTCAAGGGGTGGAAGTAAAAAAAACTGTTCTCGTCAGGGTATTGTTCACCCAAAAAAAAAAAAAAAAATCTTGTTCGCCGTGTACTGTTCATCCAAAAATGTTTTTGTCTGGTACTATTCATCCGCAAAAAAAAAAAAAAAATTAACTGTTCTCGCCAGGGTACTGTTCACCCGAAGGAAAAAAAAAAATTTCTGCTCGTCTAGTACTGTTCATCCGAAAACAAAAAGAGTAAGACATGTCGGTTTGTTCTCATTTGAAAGCACCTACGACGATCCCGGGGGATTAAATGATTTCAAGAATCGGATCGATTCTTTTCAAAGAAAGTAGAGCTGATCAACTTCGGGCCAACCCGTTTGGCCCGCTACTTAAGCGGGCTTGGACAAGAAGAAATTAAAATAATTATTTGACGGACGGGCCAAGCTCGGCCCGCTATATTTCGTGGGCGGATATGGACATGATTAAGAAGCCCATGGACAAGCCCGCCAAGCCCGCTAAACATATATAAAATTAAAAAATTATGCTTCATGTAAACAAAAAGCTAATAAAGTAAAAATATACAACAAGAGTAAATGAAATAAAACTTGTATTAGTGATAAAGTAAGTAGTTATAATATTTTTTATATCGTTACTTTTTTTGGAGACTTGTAACTTCAAAATAATCATGTTTAATTATAGAATTTGTATATGTTAAGTTGAGTTTGCAATGTTTTAGTTAATTCGGAATATATGTTAAGTCAAGTTTAGCCTTAGTTTTATTAAAAAATTAGTTTTATATATTTTACATTCAAGCCCGCAAGTCCACGGACAAGCCCGCTAGCTTAAACTAGGCGGACATGGACAACCCTAGTAAGCCCGCTTAAGCAGGCTTGGACAAGGAATATTAGGCCCGCTGGACATTTTTTCAAAGATAAGCCCGACCCATGTCCGTCCAAGCCCGCAAACGATCACCTCTAAAAGAAAGGGAGTATGATGCGAATTTGATTGCTTGTCTAGATTCATTGCTCGGGTAGATTCATTGTTTGTCATTATGTTACTAATAAATTTGCTTAATAATTGTTATTCTTAATAGCTAGGCTCTTGGCATTCTATTTGCTCATTGTAAGTAGAGGTGATCGTTTGCGGGCTTGGACGGACATGGGTCGGGCTTATCTTTGAAAAAATGTCCAACGGGCCTAATATTCCTTGTCCAAGCCTGCTTAAGCGGGCTTACTAGGGTTGTCCATGTCCGCCTAGTTTAAGCTAGCGGGCTTGTCCGTGGACTTGCGGGCTTGAATGTAAAATATATAAAACTAATTTTTTAATAAAACTAAGGCTAAACTTGACTTAACATATATTCCGAATTAACTAAAACATTGCAAACTCAACTTAACATATACAAATTCTATAATTAAACATGATTATTTTGAAGTTACAAGTCTCCAAAAAACGTAACGATATAAAAAAAATTATAACTACTTACTTTATCACTAATACAAGTTTTATTTCATTTACTCTTGTTGTATATTTTTACTTTATTAGCTTTTTGTTTACATGAAGCATAATTTTTTAATTTTATATATGTTTAGCGGGCTTGGCGGGCTTGTCCATGAGCTTCTTAATCATGTCCATATCCGCCCACGAAATATAGCGGGCCGAGCTTGGCCCGTCTGTCAAATAATTATTTTAATTACTTCTTGTCCAAGCCCGCTTAAGTAGCGGGCCAAACGGGTAGGGCCAAACGGGTCGGCCCGAAGTTGATCAGCTCTAATTGTAAGGCTATATATAGCCAATCGATTTTGTTTTGTAGAAAACACAAGATAAGAATAAAAAAAAACTTTTGATTGTCGAGTTTCAATCAATCCCTTGTTATTGTTTGACGCGTTTTCAAACACTAACCCGAAATGTAATCAATAGGCGGTCTTGATTATAGTTCACCATTGTTCGAATTATAGGTCTAGTTCGAGCAAATATCCCATTGTTTTGAGTTCTTGACGGAATTCAAAGCAAATATCCCTTATTTTATTATTGTTCTTTATTCTTTTAAAACGCTTCCGCAAAATTTCGCATCATATGGTATGAGAGCTTAGGCTCTTGATTTCCTTAAATTCAAGACGGTCCTAGGCGCATCAAACTCAAGTGTAGAAATTCTGATTGCGATTGGAATTCAAGGGTTAAACTCGAGCGAGGTAGTTCGAGGGTTAATCGGTTTTGATCTCTAGAGCACCTTCTAGTAACTTGTTTTTTCAAGGGGTGGAAGTAAAAAAATAACTGTTCTCGTCAGAGTACTGTTCACCCAAAAAAAAAAAAAAAAAATCTTGTTCGCCGAGTACTGTTCATCCAAAAAAAAATTTATTGTTTTTGTCGGGTACTATTCATCCGCAAAAAAAAAAAAAAAACTAACTGTTCTCGTCAGGGTACTGTTCACCCGAAGGAAAAAAAAAAATTCTGCTCGTCTAGTACTGTTCATCCGAAAACAAAAAAAGTAAGACATGTCGGTTTGTTCTCATTTGAAAGCACCTACGACGATCCCGGGGGATTAAATGATTTCAAGAATCGGATCGAGTCTTTTCAAAGAAAGGGAGTATGATGCGAATTTGATTGCTTGTCTAGATTCATTGCTCGGGTAGATTCATTGTTTGTCATTATGTTACTAATAAATTTGCTTAATCATTGTTATTCTTAATAGCTAGGCTCTTGGCATTCTATTTGCTCATTGTAAGGCTATATATAGCCAATCGATTTTGTTTTGTAGAAAACACAAGATAAGAATAAAAGAAAAACTTTTGATTGTCGAGTTTCAATCAATCCCTTGTTATTGTTTGACGCGTTTTCAAACACTAACCCAAAATGTAATCAATAGGTCTTGATTATAGTTCACCATTGTTCGAATTATAGGTCTAGTTCGAGCAAATATCCCATTGTTTTGAGTTCTTGTCGGAATTCAAAGCAAATATCCCTTATTTTATTATTGTTCTTTATTCTTTTAAAACGCTTCCGCAAAATTTCGCATCATATGGTATGAGAGCTTAGGCTCTTGATTTCCTTAAATTCAAGACGATCCTAGGCGCATCAAACTCAAGTGTTGAAATTCTGATTGCGATTGGAATTCAAGGGTTAAACTCGAGCGAGGTAGTTCGAGGGTTAATCGGTTTTGATCTCTAGAGCACCTTCTACTTGTTTTTCAAGGGGTGGAAGTAAAAAAAACTGTTCTCGTCAGGGTATTGTTCACCCAAAAAAAAAAAAAAAATCTTGTTCGCCGAGTACTGTTCATCCAAAAACAAATTTATTGTTTTTGTCTGGTACTATTCATCCGCAAAAAAAAAAAAAAAAAATTAACTGTTCTCGTCAGGGTACTGTTCACCCGAAGGAAAAAAAAAAAATTTCTGCTCGTCTAGTACTGTTCATCCGAAAACAAAAAGAGTAAGACATGTCGGTTTGTTCTCATTTGAAAGCACCTACGACGATCCCGGGGGATTAAATGATTTCAAGAATCGGATCGATTCTTTTCAAAGAAAGTAGAGCTGATCAACTTCGGGCCGACCCGTTTGGCCCTACCCGTTTGGCCCGCTACTTAAGCGGGCTTGGACAAGAAGAAATTAAAATAATTATTTGACGGACGGGCCAAGCTCGGCCCGCTATATTTCGTGGGCGGATATGGACATGATTAAGAAGCCCATGGACAAGCCCGCCAAGCCCGCTAAACATATATAAAATTAAAAAATTATGCTTCATGTAAACAAAAAGCTAATAAAGTAAAAATATACAACAAGAGTAAATGAAATAAAACTTGTATTAGTGATAAAGTAAGTAGTTATAATTTTTTTTATATCGTTACTTTTTTTGGAGACTTGTAACTTCAAAATAATCATGTTTAATTATAGAATTTGTATATGTTAAGTTGAGTTTGCGATGTTTTAGTTAATTCGGAATATATGTTAAGTCAAGTTTAGCCTTAGTTTTATTAAAAAATTAGTTTTATATATTTTACATTCAAGCCCGCAAGTCCACGGACAAGCCCGCTAGCTTAAACTAGGCGGACATGGACAACCCTAGTAAGCCCGCTTAAACAGGCTTGGACAAGGAATATTAGGCCCGCTGGACATTTTTTCAAAGATAAGCCCGGCCCATGTCCGTCCAAGCCCGCAAACGATCACCTCTGAAAGAAAGGGAGTATGATGCGAATTTGATTGCTTGTCTAGATTCATTGCTCGGGTAGATTCATTGTTTGTCATTATGTTACTAATAAATTTGCTTAATAATTGTTATTCTTAATAGCTAGGCTCTTGGCATTCTATTTGCTCATTGTAAGGCTATATATAGCCAATCGATTTTGTTTTGTAGAAAACACAAGATAAGAATAAAAGAAAAACTTTTGATTGTCGAGTTTCAATCAATCCCTTGTTATTGTTTGACGCGTTTTCAAACACTAACCCAAAATGTAATCAATAGGTCTTGATTATAGTTCACCATTGTTCGAATTATAGGTCTAGTTCGAGCAAATATCCCATTGTTTTGAGTTCTTGTCGGAATTCAAAGCAAATATCCCTTATTTTATTATTGTTCTTTATTCTTTTAAAACGCTTCCGCAAAATTTCGCATCATATGGTATGAGAGCTTAGGCTCTTGATTTCCTTAAATTCAAGACGGTCCTAGGCGCATCAAACTCAAGTGTTTAAATTCTGATTGCGATTGGAATTCAAGGGTTAAACTCGAGCGAGGTAGTTCGAGGGTTAATCGGTTTTGATCTCTAGAGCACCTTCTACTTGTTTTTCAAGGGGTGGAAGTAAAAAAAACTGTTCTCGTCAGGGTATTGTTCACCCAAAAAAAAAAAAAAAAATCTTGTTCGCCGTGTACTGTTCATCCAAAAATGTTTTTGTCTGGTACTATTCATCCGCAAAAAAAAAAAAAAAATTAACTGTTCTCGCCAGGGTACTGTTCACCCGAAGGAAAAAAAAAAATTTCTGCTCGTCTAGTACTGTTCATCCGAAAACAAAAAGAGTAAGACATGTCGGTTTGTTCTCATTTGAAAGCACCTACGACGATCCCGGGGGATTAAATGATTTCAAGAATCGGATCGATTCTTTTCAAAGAAAGTAGAGCTGATCAACTTCGGGCCGACCCGTTTGGCCCTACCCGTTTGGCCCGCTACTTAAGCGGGCTTGGACAAGAAGAAATTAAAATAATTATTTGACGGACGGGCCAAGCTCGGCCCGCTATATTTTGTGGGCGGATATGGACATGATTAAGAAGCCCATGGACAAGCCCGCCAAGCCCGCTAAACATATATAAAATTAAAAAATTATGCTTCATGTAAACAAAAAGCTAATAAAGTAAAAATATACAACAAGAGTAAATGAAATAAAACTTGTATTAGTGATAAAGTAAGTAGTTATAATTTTTTTTATATCGTTATTTTTTTTGGAGACTTGTAACTTCAAAATAATCATGTTTAATTATAGAATTTGTATATGTTAAGTTGAGTTTGCAATGTTTTAGTTAATTCGGAATATATGTTAAGTCAAGTTTAGCCTTAGTTTTATTAAAAAATTAGTTTTATATATTTTACATTCAAGCCCGCAAGTCCACGGACAAGCCCGCTAGCTTAAACTAGGCGGACATGGACAACCCTAGTAAGCCCGCTTAAGCAGGCTTGGACAAGGAATATTAGGCCCGCTGGACAGTTTTTCAAAGATAAGCCCGACCCATGTCCGTCCAAGCCCGCAAACGATCACCTCTAAAAGAAAGGGAGTATGATGCGAATTTGATTGCTTGTCTAGATTCATTGCTCGGGTAGATTCATTGTTTGTCATTATGTTACTAATAAATTTGCTTAATAATTGTTATTCTTAATAGCTAGGCTCTTGGCATTCTATTTGCTCATTGTAAGTAGAGGTGATCGTTTGCGGGCTTGGACGGACATGGGTCGGGCTTATCTTTGAAAAAATGTCCAACGGGCCTAATATTCCTTGTCCAAGCCTGCTTAAGCGGGCTTACTAGGGTTGTCCATGTCCGCCTAGTTTAAGCTAGCGGGCTTGTCCGTGGACTTGCGGGCTTGAATGTAAAATATATAAAACTAATTTTTTAATAAAACTAAGGCTAAACTTGACTTAACATATATTCCGAATTAACTAAAACATTGCAAACTCAACTTAACATATACAAATTCTATAATTAAACATGATTATTTTGAAGTTACAAGTCTCCAAAAAACGTAACGATATAAAAAAAATTATAACTACTTACTTTATCACTAATACAAGTTTTATTTCATTTACTCTTGTTGTATATTTTTACTTTATTAGCTTTTTGTTTACATGAAGCATAATTTTTTAATTTTATATATGTTTAGCGGGCTTGGCGGGCTTGTCCATGAGCTTCTTAATCATGTCCATATCCGCCCACGAAATATAGCGGGCCGAGCTTGGCCCGTCTGTCAAATAATTATTTTAATTACTTCTTGTCCAAGCCCGCTTAAGTAGCGGGCCAAACGGGTAGGGCCAAACGGGTCGGCCCGAAGTTGATCAGCTCTAATTGTAAGGCTATATATAGCCAATCGATTTTGTTTTGTAGAAAACACAAGATAAGAATAAAAAAAAACTTTTGATTGTCGAGTTTCAATCAATCCCTTGTTATTGTTTGACGCGTTTTCAAACACTAACCCGAAATGTAATCAATAGGCGGTCTTGATTATAGTTCACCATTGTTCGAATTATAGGTCTAGTTCGAGCAAATATCCCATTGTTTTGAGTTCTTGACGGAATTCAAAGCAAATATCCCTTATTTTATTAATGTTCTTATTAGATGATAGTATCGAATATTACGAATATTCGATATTATGGTGTATATTTTGGTGTATAATATCTTAGCTAATTATGTTATGCGTATTATTTGTTACCTTTTCTCTAGGCTAAGTATTAGGAAAGGATTGTTCTAGACTTCTTAGTTATTGGTATATATGTAAGGTTGTATCTCGTTACATTATTCATTCTATAAGAATCATTTCCTTCATTCAATCTTGTTCATCTTGTTTGCTGTTCTGTATGGCATCAAGAGCTTTTCGATCCTAATTAAACAAAGCTTCCGCAATATTTTAAACACATCAAACAATGACAGGGGAAGACAAAGGTGATGGAAAGAAAGACGGAGGCAAGAAACTCAGTCATATTACTCCGATATCGCCGTTGTATCTACACCCGTCTGATGGTCCAAGTTTGATGCTAACGCAAACCCTTTTCAATGGTTAAAATTATGAGACATGGGTAGATGCGGTTAGGAACGGTCTCGACGCCAAGAATAAGTTGGGGTTCGTTGAGGCAAAGGTAAAGAAACCGATAGTTGAAGAAGGAGAAGAGGAAACCCTTGAGGTGGTTGCGTGGCGTCAATGCAACGCCATGGTTAAGGCTTGGCTCCGTAATGTCATTGATCCCAAATTACATTCCAGTATCACGTTCTCAGGCACCGTAGTAGAAATTTGGAGAGAATTAAAAGAGCGCTTTTCGGCTGGTAATGCACCCCGCGTTCATCAGTTGAAAAGCGAGTTGAATGAATGTAAACAGGAAAAGCATCAATCAGTTGTTGAATACTATACTAGGCTGAAAGCGATTTGGGACGAACTTGGCAATTATAGCCGGGTCCGTCAATGCACGTGCGGAGCGACAGCGGAACTTGCAAAGGAACGTGAAGAAGAAAAAGTGCACCAGTTTCTTCTAGGGCTCGACACGAGTCTTTATGGGCATCTTCGAACAAACCTATTAATGGAAGATGACATAACGTCTCTTAGCAGGGCTTATGCGCTTGTTTTGAGAGAAGAAAGACATAGAGCCATCACCAAAAGCAGAGATGAGATTAATGATGCAGCGATGGCGGTTCGAATGAGCAATGAAGAAGGTAGAGGACGTGGATTTGTTTCAAATAACAGGGCAAAAGATATTGACCCGGTCAGATGCACGTACTGCACTAAGTTCTACCACACAGAGGAGAATTGTTGGGAGAAATATCCAGAAAAATGCCCAGGAAGGGGCCGCGGCCGCGGACGCCGAGGAGGACGTGGATACGGACGTGGTGGCAGAGGCCAAGGAAATTCATTCCAGGTAGCAAACGCAACATCAGTGAATGAAATAGAACCGTCATTCACACAGGAAGAGGTAACAGAATTGCGTGGCTTGTTGGGAGCGCGTCATTCCGATGGTAATAAAAAACTTGCAGGTATGAAAAGTAACATGATAATTAGCAATTGGTTATTAGACAGTGGTGCTTCGCACCATATGACGGGACAGAGAGGATTGCTTACGAACATAAGAAGAGAAGCACCTTCCAATGTTACACTACCAGATGGGACACACATGATAGCCCAAGAGCATGGGCAGATCGTCTTGAACGATAATTTCATCCTAAAGGATGTTTTATATGTTCCGAAATTAACTTGTGATTTGATTTCAGTAAAGCAACTAATTGTAGAGAATAATTGCGTTGTGACATTTTATAATGACTATTGCGTTATACAGGACCAACCTACGAGGATGAAGATTGGACGGGGTGAGCAGCGAGATGGGGTCTATTATTTAAATAATGATCAAGTACGTATTGCTCGGACAAATGCGAACCAAGGCGCAAGACTCTGGCACAAGCGACTAGGTCACCCATCTAGCAATATTTTACCTTTGTTTAATAATTTAGTCGGTGTTGATTTATTATGGATTTCTAGTGACATTTGTGATGCATGCTGTCGGGCCAAGCAAACTCGGTCAGTTTTTAAACTTAATCATAAAAGAAGTGCTGATTTGTTTGCTTTAATACACTGTGACATTTGGGGACAATATCATACAAAAAGTTTCTCGGGTGCACACTATTTTCTCACCATTGTTGATGATAAGAGCCGGAGTGTGTGGGTTTATTTAATGCGAGATAAAGGAGAAGTGAGCAAATTAATGATGAATTTTTGTAAAATGACGTTGACACAATTTGGAAAACAAGTTAAAGTAGTACATAGTGATAATGGAACGGAGTTTCTTTCCGGGACCATGAAAGAGTATTATAGCGAGAATGGAATGATTTTTCAGACCAGTAACATTGACACCCCACAGCAAAATGGTAGGGTTGAGCGCAAACACAGACATATATTAGAGAAAGCGAGAGCCCTACATTTTCAAGCCAACTTGCCTATTGAATTTTGGGGGGAATGTGTTCTTACAGCCGCATATTTAATTAATCGCACACCTACTCGTATTCTTGATGGTTTGACTCCTTATGAGGTCTTGCATGGTGAACGACCTGTTTTGGAAAATGTTAAAGTCTTTAGCAGTCTTTGTTACGCCCACAACAAAGATAAGCTGAAAGACAAATTTAATGAGAGGGGTAAACGGTGTATTTTTGTTGGGTACCCACATAGCAAGAAGGGTTGGAAGGTATACGATCTTAAGCAACGAACTATTTTTGAGTCAAGAGATGTAATATTTTATGAGCATGTTTTGCCTTTTGTCGACATTACTCCCATACATACAACCGAAAAAGTGCAAAATAATCTTCCAGACACATCCACTATAATTGAAACAATTTATTCTCATCTTGAGAATGAGAACATTGGTGAGTTAGACGTGGGAAATAATGATGGAGTGAGCCAAAGCATGAGTGACAATAATGAGAACAGACAAACTGATGAAAGTGAACAGGTTACTCAAGAACAGGCTACAAGTGGTGAAGATGAACAAGTTGGTCGTGGAGCTTGTAAAAAATTTGAGCCATATTGGCAGAGAGATTACATTTGCAAGTCAACCCGCATAATAGACCCCACTACGAATGCTCAACCAGTCCGATCAACGTCCGCAAAGAAAGGTACTCGTTATCCAATAGCAAATTATGTCACTACCAATTGTTTTTCTATTAATCACAGGAAATATATGGCCAATGTCGATGCTGTGAAAGAGCCGCGAAACTATCTAGAGGCAGCACAAAAGGAGGAATGGCGGCAAGCAATGGCTAAAGAAATAGAGGCGCTGGAAGTTAATGGAACATGGAAAGTTGTAGACTTACCGAAGGGAAAGCGACCTATTGGATGTCGATGGGTATATAAGGTGAAGCATAAAGCGGATGGTACAGTTGAGCGCTACAAAGCAAGGTTAGTAGCACAAGGTTACACACAAGTTGAAGGTGTAGATTACCATGAGACTTTCGCACCCGTAGCCAAGATGACGAGTGTGAGGTGCCTATTAACCGTAGCAGTGACGAAGGGATGGTTGATTGCTCAGTTAGATGTGAACAACGCTTTTCTTCATGGGGATTTAGACGAGGAAGTTTATATGCGTTTGCCACCCGGGTTTGAAAGTAATGGCTCAAGCAAGGTTTGCAGGCTTTTAAAGTCGTTATATGGTTTAAAGCAAGCTTCGAGAAATTGGTTTGCAAAATTAACAAGCTCCCTAACGAGGTATGGTTTCATTCAGTCATTAGCCGATTATTCTTTATTTACTTACAATAAAGACGGAGTTTTTATTGGGTTGTTAGTATATGTTGACGACATGATTGTCGTAAGCAATAACGAAGTAGCTAGTGATCGACTTAAAGCTTTTCTTGACCAAAGCTTTGGAATTAAAGACCTCGGGAGACTTAAGTACTTCTTAGGAATTGAAGTAGCAACCGGTTCAAAGGGCTTGTTTCTTAGACAACGTAAATATGCATTGGAAATAGTGAAGGAAGCGGGAATGGAAGGAGCAAAACCGATCAACACTCCTATCCAACCGAATCACCAATTAGCATTGGCAGAAGGACAAGTATTAAGCGATCCAATGAGGTATCGAAGTTTGGTGGGTCGTCTTATTTACTTGACTATAACGCGGCCTGATTTGGTGTACGCCGTACATATCTTGTCCCAATTTGTGCACGCACCAATAAAAGAGCATTTAGATGCGGTGTATCGAGTGATTCGTTATATAAAGGGCAATCCGGGAAAAGGAATTGTTATAGACCGAAATTGTGATTTAATTTTGAGAGGATATTCGGATTCAGATTGGGGAAGTTGTCCGATATCAAGAAGGTCAATAACAGGGTACTATGTTTCACTTGGACATTCACCAATTTCCTGGAAAGCACGAAAACAAACGACGGTAGCAAAGTCAACAGCTGAAGCCGAGTATCGAGCATTGGTAGCTGTGACAAGTGAACTTCTTTGGTTGAAATCTTTTCTTCAGTCACTTAGTATCACACATACACAGCCGATGAATATTCATTGTGACAATAAAGCCGCGTTACACATTGCGAAGAATCCAGTTTTTCACGATCGTACAAAACATATCGAAATCGATTGTCATTTTGTTCGACATCATCTCATGAATAAGACGATTTCAACATCACACATACGGAGCAAAGAGCAGCTTGCAGACATTTTCACAAAGGCTCTTGGTAGTGATGCTCTGGGTTGCACGGACACGGCACAATTTTACCCTCCGCGTGTCCGACACGGTGTCGGACACGGACACGCCTAGGACACGGCTCCAAACGTGTCCGACACCTCAAAAACCGTGTCCTTGGTTTTTTTTTTAAAAAGTGTGTCGGACACGGTCCAAAAAAAATTGGACACGACCCGTATTTGGTTTGACACGGCAGTTATTGTAACACCCGGAAATGTACCCTATTTTTCTAGTAGATATATTTTACGAAATCTTTTCAGCGAATTTAAGTTTTAAATTAGCTTTTTATGTTTCGAGTCGAATTTAGAATTTCCGAGTTCGTATTTGGAATTTCTGTGAGATTCCATGAAAATCCCGTCTTAAGGCGAGTTTGACTTTTCTTGACTTTTGAGTCGAGTTTGACTTTTCTGGACTTTTGAGTCGAGTTTGACTTTTCTTGACTTTTGAGTCGAGTTTGACTTTTCTTGACTTTTGAGTCGAGTTTGACTTTTCTTGAATTTTTAAGTCGTCTTTGACTTTTCTCGAATTTTAAGTCGTCTTTGAATTTTCTTGACTTTTAAGCCGTCTTTGACTTTCGTTGACTTTCTCCTATATATACTCCCTCATACTCACCCGAAACCTAATTCATTTTCCCCACAACTCATTCTTTCTTCTTCCTTAAGAAAACCAAAGAAAACCTTGCCTCCATTTTTGATCCGTCTTAGATTCAACGCTACTCCTTCGTTACTCGCTCAAATTCCCGTAAGTTCGTCTTATTCTTCCCCTCTTATCTTCCTCTATACGTATTGGTAATAAAATTACCGTCTTTCTCGCTTTTTAAATTATCCGTCTTTCTTAAGGTGAATGATATTCATCTTTTATTATCTAATATTATGTAGGTGGAGAGTAGGAAAGCTTAGTAACCGTTTAAAGACGCGTAAAGGTAACGGTGAAGGGTTACTCGGTATCATTTACGTGTTTTACATGATTTCCATGTTAGAATTCGTTTTTTTGAAATACAATTAGAAAGCTTAGAAATTATGATTTTGATGATGATTGTTGTTAGTTGATGATTGTTGATGATGAATATTGATTGTTGTTAGTTGATAGAAGTAAATTATGAAAATTGGAATTGATAGAAATAGTGTGGTTGTTCTCGGGTGACCCGTGTAAATTCACAGCACTGACCCTTTTTGGTAGAATGCTCATATCTCCTTCGTTACTTGTTTTTTTTGGGCTTGTGACCACTCGTTGGAACCGTAAGAGGATAAGCTATCACCTCGACTTGGAATTTCTGAATTTCCATATCTAGAACTCTAGTTATGACAGTTTGAAGTGAACCCTTGTTTAAGTTAGTTTCCAAACTTGTTGTTTTGGAAAGTTATCTATGTTTCTTAGTTATTATGCTTCTTAAACTTGGTCTAATGCTTGTGTATCATGTATTGATTCATGTTTTGGATATATGATATGTTCATTCGCATGTATCACATGTTTTGTGACGGTTTTTGCTATGTCCCACTTTGAGTCGGTTTTTACAAATGATACGGTTTGAGCACTGTTTTGTCTTGTGCTTTGTACTCTCATTCCCTTGGCTACCTTCCCGTTCGTAAGGATGGAATGTCGGAACGGAGAGGTATCCTACTGCTTAAATGCATGTGTTAGTGGGCATACGACGACGTTGTTGGGAGTTGAACGCTATGCGTTGATCGACCAGGCCGTCAAATGTTGTGTACTTGCGAGGTGGTGTTATTTGCATGTAGCGTACCGCTTGTTATGAGGCTTGAGCTCTTTTCCGCCTCTTTCGTGAATTGATCTACCGAATTTGGGGTACTCGGCGTTTTCTTTGTAAGACCGAGTCTTGGATGCGAAACGTCATCGCATGTCGAATAGGAAAATGTGATTCCGAGAATCTGGCCAGGTTTAGATTAGGAGCCGTTTAATTATCGTTCCTACCAGGAGGAAGCTAGTCTACATATACGAAATGTCATCGTGTATGCGTTCAGGGAAATGTCATCCCGTGGATGCCTTTTAATCATTCTTGCTGGGACACGATGCTAGTGCGTTTCATTTACCGTGAGATTTGTCGTCTTGTGTCGTCATTGAATGCGTGATTTCATGATCTTGTTCATGGTCATTGCATGATTGGACACCGTCATTGTCTTGGTTCGTGAATGGATGATAATATGTTGGATTTGTGTAATCATCGCATGACTTGACTGGTTTGTCTGTCTAGTCTCAATCTTATCAATCTTATACCGCTAACGGTGAGATGCAAGCCCTAGTGAGCGTATTCGATTGCCTAAGAGTGTCTATCCCGAGTCTTTGTATAACATGATGGATTTGAACTTGTACTTCATATGCTCTTATCATTATTTATCGTATTGCCTATCTATTTTTATCGTATCTCACATGTATATCTATATATGCATGACTTTACTTTCGTATTTCCTTATATGTTCGTTTGATGTGATATGGCTGGGAGAACCCGGAGTTACTTCCCACTGACTGTGGCATTCATGTTTTTCATGGATGAACAGGTTTCTTGCATGGATGGCTTTTTGCTTATGCTATTTTGGGTTCGGGTGTGAGCTAGCGGGCGTTGTCCCTGGATGAAACACCTCTAGACGTTGTTTAGCTAGTTGCTAATTCTATTTTGAAAATACCCCATCTATTTCGAAAATACCCCATCTATTTTGTAAGATCACTTTTACTTGTTAACCTTTTGAAGAGACTTCGTCTCTTGGTGTGGTATAATTCGTACTCTAGTTTGTAATATATGACACTCCTCGTATTCTTTCCTTGCATGTATAAAAGTTTTTTTTTAAACTTCATATTTCCGCTATATAATTCACATGCTTGTATGTTTTATCTTTCCGCATTCGCAAGGGTTGTCACAGTTATGCCAAATGAAACAATAAACCCTTATTTTTATTCCAAAAACTGAAAACTCACCACTTTACCAAAACTCCAAAAGCATCAATTCCTTTCAAAAGAAACCCTCCTTTCCCGTTTGGCTTTGCCGTCGCCGCCAGTCGCCGCCAGTCGCCGCCGTTGCCTTCAGGTTAACCACTTCCCCTTAATTTATGATTTCCCTAATTTGTTATTCTAGGGTTTGTGATTAGTAATTTTATGAATATGCTAAAAATTTGCTGCTTGTGATTTGTGTAATGCCATTTGTGAATGTGATTTGTGTTTGTGCTCCAATTTGTTATTTGTGCTTGTGATTTGTGTAAAGAGGCAGTGTATTTGTGGACATTTTAAGAGGCAGTGTATTTGTGTTTGTGAAGGTCGTATTTGTGTTTGTGGACATTTTAAGTTGGCAACTATGCTATTGTAGATTTGTATGAAAGTAGGCAGCATATTCCGATACCTTTTGATACCTTCACTCCTAATTTGTGATTTGTGCTCCAATTTGCTCCAATTTGTGTAATCAAACCATTATTTGTAATTAGTATAATACTTGTTATTGTTATCATATTTTGCAGACAATATATTATGGATTCTAGTGGTGGTAGTGTTAGTGCTCAAAGTGATGATATTGAGGATAATCCTTTGTGGAGATTTGTTGATAAGGGTGAAAAAATAACACAAGGTGGAGGTAATGCCAATTTTAAATGTCACTTTTGTAAAATTGTTAAGGGTGGCACTTATACTAGAGTGAGGGCTCACTTGTTGAAAATTCCGGGGAAGGGAGTTAGTGTTTGTGAGAAAGTGCCAAACGATGATCTAGTTAAATTGACAAAATTAGATGATGCTGCGGAGGCTAAAAAAAGAGCTTTAAAACCAAAAGTTCCTATTTTTCCTAATGAAACTTCTTCCTCCGATATTAGCTCTAGACAACCAAATATTCAATTTGGTAAGAAAAGAAAATCCACCAATACTATTCCTATATCTTTTAATATACAAGCTCGTAACCATTTGGATGCGGAAATTGCTAGAATGTTTTACACGGGAGGGTTGCCTTTCAATCTTGCAAGGAATCCTTATTATGTGAGGTCTTACTCTTTTGCCACTTTCAACTCCATTCCGGGCTATGTTCCTCCGGGATATAATAAGTTGAGAACAACCTTGCTTCAACAAGAAAAAGAAAATGTTGAGAGGTTGTTAGAGCCTATTAAGAGTACTTGGAAAGAGAAAGGAGTTAGTGTAGTAAGTGATGGTTGGAGTGACTCACAAAGGAGACCTTTGATCAATGTCATGGTTGCTTGTGAAAGTGGTCCTATGTTCATAAAAGCGGTTGATTGTTCGGGTGAGGTAAAGGACAAAGAGTATATTGCCACTTTGCTAAGTGAGGTAATAGATGAGGTTGGTGATCAAAATGTTGTGCAAGTGTTAACGGATAATGCAAGTAATTGTAAAGGTGCGGAGGAGCTAATTGAGGGAAGATATTCACATATATATTGGACGCCATGTGTTGTCCACACTCTTAATCTTGCCTTGAAAAATATTTGTGCGGCTAAGAACACTTCTAATAATGAAGAAACGTATATTGAGTGTCATTGGATAACGGATATTCATCTAGATGCTTTAGTTATAAAGAACTATATAATGACCCATTCGATGAGGCTAGCAATTTTCAATAAGTTTTCTCCTTTGAAATTGCTTTCCGTTGCCGAGACAAGATTTGCTTCTATTGTTGTCATGCTTAAGAGAATGAAACTTCTCAAAACCTCCTTGCAATCAATGGTAGTTAGTGAGGCATGGACTACTTACCGAGAAAATCATCGTGGGCAAGCTATACTTGTGAGGGAAAAGGTCTTAGATGATGGTTGGTGGGACATGGTTGATTATATCCTTGATTTCACGCGTCCTATCTACAACATGATAAGAGATTGTGACACCGATAGATCTTCACTTCATTTGGTATATGAGAGGTGGGAGGTTATGACTTTCAAGGTCAAAGAGGCAATATACAAGCATGAGCATAAGTGTGCAAGTGAAGAGTCCACTTTTTTCAAAGTGGTACAAAGCATTCTTACAAGTCGTTGGAGTAAAACTAGCACTCCTCTACATAGCTTGGCACATTCATTAGTTCCAAGGTAACTATTACTAACTTATCTTGTTTTTTTTACCATTCTTACTTTGTTGTTTTTTTAGATATATTTTCATAATCCATAATACTTGTTTTTTTTTCTCTAAGGTTTTATACTCAAAAGTGGCTTGATGAAGTTCCCGGCCGAGTTGCTCCACATGTTGATCATGAAGTCTCTTCTTCAAGATTATCTTGTTTTAGGAGACTTTTCCCATGTGCGGATGATAGAAGAAAAGCCAACACCGAGTATGCCATCTTTTCGAGACGAGATAATGACATCTTTAAAGACTTGGAATGTGTAGAAGATATGTCTTTAATGGAAGCAAAGCATTGGTGGGCTACTTATGGTTCCATTGCTCCTAATCTTCAAGGTTTGACATTCAAGTTGTTAGGCCAACCTTCTTCTTCTTCTTGCAGTGAAAGAAATTGGAGCATCTACAAGTTTATTCACTCTTGTGCTAGAAACAAGCTTACTCCAAAACGAGCTGAAGACTTGGTAAGAGTTCATAATAATTTACGTTTGCTTTCTAGAAATAGTGAAGAGTATATCAAGGGGAGAACCAAGATGTGGGATGTTGGTGGAGATGAGCATGATAATCTTGATGATGTTGGTTGTCTTGATGTGGCCAACCTTTCTCTTGATGAGCCCGACATGGAAATGATGCTCTTTGGTGATGATGAAATTGATGAGTTTGATGATAATGGGTCGGGTAATGAGACTTGATGGTGTTGTAAGACTCTAATTTGGGTTTGTAATTTGGATTTTTGATGCTTTTTATTTATTTTGTAAGACTTTGTTCATTTTAATTTTGGGTTTGTAATTTGAAACTTTGTAGGTTGTAAGACATGTTTGATTTTAACGTATAAGATATTAATATTGGTCATTTCCGACTTTGTGGCATTTAATTGATCAAAATTTAGATGATGGTTATAATGTTCTTCAAATTCCCTTTATTTTAATATGTATATTGATTTTTTTTTTGCCGTGTCCTAAAAATTTTGAAGTGCCGTGTCCGTGTCCGTGTTCGTTTTTGTGCAACCCAGGTGATGCTTTTGAGTACCTTCAGTCCAAGTTGGGCATTGGTACACCTAGTGCTCCAACTTGAGGGGGAGTATTAGATGATAGTATAGAATATTACGAATATTCGATATTATGGTGTATATTTTGGTGTATAATATCTTAGCTAATTATGTTATGCGTATTATTTGTTACCTTTTCTCTAGGCTAAGTATTAGGAAAGGATTGTTCTAGACTTCTTAGTTATTGGTGTATATGTAAGGTTGTACCTCGTTACATTATTCATTCAATAAGAATCATTTCCTTCATTCAATCTTGTTCATCTTGTTTGCTGTTCTTTAGTTCTTTATTCTTTTAAAACGCTTCCGCAAAATTTCGCATCAGAATCACAGTAAAATGTATGCTCGGTACATTTTTACTAGGGCAATTATGTCATAGTCCTGTTGATAAATGGTATTCTGATAACACAATATTTTACCCGTTTTGACCCACATTTTATCATTTATTCGTTTGAATTATTAACTCAATAGCGTTATCTATTTATTTCAGTGTTAAATAGCTCATTAGACGATTTGTTTTAAATAATAATTATTAGACGAGAAACAGAGTAGTAACTGTAGGAGTAGCCGAGTAGGTTTTTACAGGAAGTTCTTTTAAGATTTCGAACCATATGTCGTAAGATATACATCGATTTACATCCGACATTTTTGGTAGCTTGTACTATAATGTGACATAGATAGATCGATCAAGTGAGCAACGTAAGACTGTAAGAGTATTTAAGGATAAGTAGTTGGTGCATTAAACCAAAATGTATGTGGTTCCCAATGATTGTGGAGAAAAACATAATTTTGTATCAACATTTTCAAGTACTATATGGGCGTTTCAGTACTCTATAAGTAAGGATATGAATGGTTTTTGTCGATAAATCAACTTTGGTGTAATATTTACAAATTTTCAAATAATACTATTTTATTATTATAGTGTATTTTGACTATACAATCCCTCTCATATTCCCTCATAAGAAAGAGGCTAACTTTTTGACATTGAGGTAAGGGTTCAATTCCCGTTGTGGAAATATAGCCCTTTTGATAGATAATATTAGTCCTGACAAACAGATCGGGTAGTGTCGGGTTCGTGTTCCTGTATGTCACACGTAGATGGGTCATAAACTCTTCAATTCAAACCCAATTCAATTGAATTTTGTGTCATGTTTGTGTTAATTTACTTACATAAATGAGTTATCAAGTCTTAACCCTAACCCGTTAATTTCATTTCGCGTTTGTGTTGTATCTTCGTGCCATATTAATATTTAGAAACTGTAAATATATTTATGTGATGGAGGATCGAGAAAAAACAGGATAACTTACAACCCGATGATCACTCTTTCGACAATTATAGCCGAACCCAATTACAGATGTTCTGTCCGTAAATGTTACGGGAAGTTGAATGCATTTTTGAAGTATAGGATTCCATATAAGAACGCGAGTATCATTTTCATAGAGGCACAATAAACCATAGACATTTCCCAAGATTTGGAAGGTAGGCAACTTATTATAGCCAACAAAGACAGGGCATGTAGAAGTGTGAAGGCTGCTATTTCCCTCCTTTAACTGCTCTGAATCACGGAACAGAACACACTCCTCGTAACGTTGGTTTTCCGATTTATGTTTGTAGAGTATGAAGGAATTGGCGTTGTTTCGAGTGTAATGCTTGAGGTGTGCAGCCATAAAAGAAGGGGAAACGATGAGTGAATGCCATGATTTGCAAACGCAACGTCATTTGCCTAAGGTTTTAAAGGGAAGATTCTTACGGATTTCGAACCATATGTCTTCCGAGAAACATGGGTTTACATCTGACATTTTTATTTTGTTGGTAGTACTCAAATGTAAAAAAAAAACTATGAGAGGGAGTAATATTTATTGTATTCATGTATTCTACATAGGTTTCGAACTTTCGACTATGACAGGGACGGAAATGTTAGATTATAAAGTCTTTTTGTTGCCTAAATTGTCATCGGAATTGAATCGTTTTGTAGTAGTTTACGAATATATTATTAGAATATAACTATAATATATGGGCCTCAACCATCACCTTAAGGTTTTGGTTGAGATGGTTCATCTATCATGGTATCAGAGCCAGAGTGACCGTAGGTCACGTGTTCAAACCCTGGCAGCCCCCAATATCTCACAACCTCACAAAGTGGAAAAACCCGCACATGGTATGGGGGCCTGTGCACTAACCAACCACTCTTCAAGCCCAATGGGCATTCGAGTGAGGGGGCATATTAGAATATAACTATAATATATGGGCCTCAACCATCACCTTAAGGTTTTGGTTGAGATGGTTCATCTATCATATATAAGTTCTTTCTGAATGAAATCGACTAGAAGGAGCGGTTGAATTAATTTGAGAGGCCCGGATCAAAATATCAATCTGGAGCTCAAATAATAAAGAGTATTTAATTTCATTGTTACTTATTTAGACGTATTTTTGTCCCAAAAGTTTTACACCTAGATTTTATCGTAAACTGTGATCATTTTTATTACGCAACCTCCTTGTGTTGTTCTTTATACCTTAAATACTCGGATGTGCTCACTTAATTCTTCCTCTACTAAAAATGTCAGTCGTAAACCCATGTCTATCAGAAGACATATGGTTCAAAATCCTAAAGAATGTTCCTGTAAAAACCTTAGGCAAATGTCGTTGTGTCTGCAAATCATGGCATTCCCTAATCGTTTCCCCTGCTTTTATGACCATCCACCTTAACAACTACACCCGAAACGACATAAATTCCTTGCTTCTCTACCGCGAAATGTCTCATGAAGTTCCAGACCACGAGCAATACCGTCTTTATTTCGAATCAGATTTAATCCCGTATCGTGTATATCACACTTCAATTTTTCCCTTCAAAACATATTTCCCTTTCAAGCCATGTTCTTACTTTGTGGGGTCAATTTATGGCTTGTTGTGCCTTTCTGATTCCCCTTATCTCGGCCCTGAAAGTCGAATCATTTTATGGAATCCCCTGCTTCAGAAGTTCATTAAACTTCCTAAGTCGATAACCGCTACCAATGATTTGGTTGGAGTTGGACTAACCTCTGTGTTGGGGTTTGCCTATAACAGTAAAAACAATGATCATAGGGTGGTTAAAACCAGTTATAAGCGTGGCGACTATGAGTTTAGTCCGTTTGTTGAGGTGTACTTGGTTTGGGAACAGTCATGGCGAACTATTCCCGCGTATTATTTAATTGATAACTCGATTCATTCGGTCTCCTTTTCACACTGCTTTATTAATGGGGTAGTTCACTGGCTCGTGTGTTCGGAAGACGAGATCAATTCTTTCTTTATAAACGATAGAATTGTTCGCCTCGTCAAATGGATTCTTTCATACAATGTAGTCGAAGAAACTTTTCGAGCGATAGAATTGCCTGAGGCAATTGTAAACTTGCAGTTAGGTAACTTTGGCATATGTGAGTATAAATCTAAGTTATCAGTGATCTGGTACGTCGACCAGGTTGCATTCGACAATTCATTTTCTGATGTAATTTATCGAATTTGGGTTAAAGACGACGAATCGTGGTGCATGATATTGAATGTTGAACTCGATAATTATATGCATATAGGTCCGATTGAGTACTTCGGGAGGAAATCGAAAAATGGTGAGCTATTCGGTTTATTAGAAAAAGTGATGGAATGTTGATGTTGTATGATTTTATGGCTAGACTATTTATTGAGCTTGGTTTTCGCCAAGACGAATCTACCAAGTTTGTTGCGTTTACAGATAGTCTCGTATTGCTCAACCTAAACACCGATGATGAACTCGAAACGTACATGGAAATAATCTGAGTTGAACCTATTTACGTTATCACTCCGTTGTCTTGGTTAATTGGTCAAGTAAATTCGTTTTACATGAAACAATATTTTCTTATATGAAAATGTTTGTTTTCGGTTAATTATCTTTGTCTTCCGATCATCTAAGAACATCTAGACTATGAAGATGACATAAATCATACTCTGTACATTATAAGACCATTTTAGTTTCGTTGTCGTTGTGTTGAGCTAGTTGGTTGATGATGACATGCCTAACTAATGTATGCTTCTTAGTTAAGTTTTCAGGAAATTTTGAGTCTCCAAGCAAGACTAATCTCCAAGCAAGAGTAGATGAAGATTTGAAATGCCCAAGAAGAATTGAGTTGTAAAGAGTCGTCTATTGTAAAGGTAGAAGAGTATGGTACTTACAAATGCAACAGTCTTGGCAACCGTTACCTCACATGTTCAGTGTAACAGTGAGGACGACTGTTGCACATGTCTGAAACTTTTCAAAGACTTTCTAAAACAAAATCTTCCTGCTGTTTTGAAAAGTTACTTGAACCTTCCTTGAAATGATTTTGAACGTGATTTGAAAATGATAAGAAGGAATCATTTGAAAGTGTTTTTCCTCATTTGCACAAACAAACATTTTCTCAAAAAGAAAAGCAATGCTTGGCTTGTTCCCAAATGAGTTTGTCATCTTATGACTTTCACCCAAGGGTAAAATGTTTCCTGCATCTTGAGCAGCCCACTTCTCTGAGACATTTTGTCTGTAACACCCGGAAATGTACCCTATTTTTCTAGTGAAAATATTTTACGGATACCTTTCAGCAAATTTAAGTTTTAATTTAGAATTTTATGTTCCGAGTCGAATTTAGAATTTCCGAGTTCGTATTTGGAATTTCCGCGAGATTCCATGAGAATCCCGTCTTAAGGAGAGTTTGACTTTTCTTGACTTTTAAGTCGTCTTTGACTTTTCTTGACTTTTAAGTCGTCTTTGACTTTTCTTGACTTTTGAGTCATCGTTGACTTTTCTTGACTTTTGAGTCGTCTTTGACTTTTCTTGACTCTTAAGTCGACCTTGACTTTCGTTGACTTTTCCGACTCACCCTTTACTTATACTCCCTCATACTCCTTAACCTATTTTCATTCACACAAACACAATATTACTTCCTCACTAAGAAAACCCAAAGGAAAACCTAGCCTCCATTTTCGATCAAGCTCAAAATCGTCACTACTCCTTCGTTACTCGCTCAAATTCACGTAAGTTCGTTTTATTCTTCCCCTCTCATCTTCCTCTATCCGTATTGGTAATACAATTTCCGTCTTTCTCGCTTTTTAAATTATCCGTCTTTCTCTAGGTGAATTATATTCATCTTTTATTATCTAATTGTATGTAGGTGGAGACTAAGAAGGTTTAGAATCGATTAAAGACGCATAAAGGTAACGGTGAAGGGTTACTCGGTATCATTTACGTGTTTTACATGCTTATATGCTAGAAATCGTATTAGAATACGATTAGTAAGTTTAGGAAGCATGTTATGGATGATGATTGTTGTTATTTGATGATTGTTGATGATGAATATTGATTGTTGATAGTTATTAGAAGTGGATTATGAGAATTGGAAGTGATAGGATTGAATTTATGTTGAAGGCTCACGGGTGAGTTGGTAACAGAGTGTTTCACGGTCGTGAAACTAATTTCACGGTCGTGAAACCTCATTTCACGGTCGTGAAATACAAGTCATGGTCGTGACTTGTGCAGTTTCCCAGCACTGACCCGTTTTTGTAAAATGATCATATCTTCTTCGTTACTTGCTTGTTTTGGGCTTGTGACCATTCCTTGGAACCGTAAGAGGATAAGCTATCACCTCAACTTGGAATTTATGTAATAGCATGTCTAGAACTCTAGTTATGACAGTTTGAAGTGAACCCTTGTTTTAGTTAGTTTCCAAACTTGTTGTTTTGGAGAGGTATCTATGTTTCCTATTTATTAGGCTTCTTAAACTTGTTGGTCTACTGCCTATGATCATGTATTGATTTCATGTTTTAGATATATGATATCTCTTTCGCATGTATCACATGTTTTGTGACGGTTTTTGCTATGTCCCACTTTGAGTCGGTTTTAACAAATGATACGGTTTGAGCACTATTTTGTCTTGTGCTTTGTACTCTCATTCCCTTGGCTACCTTCCCGTTCGTAAGGCTGGAATGTCGGAACGGAGAGGTATCCTACTGCTTAATTGCATGTGTAGTGGGCATATGACGACTTTGTTGGGAGTTGAACGCTATGCGTTGTTCGACCCGGCCGTCAAATGTTGTATACTTGCGAGGTGGTGTTATTTGCATGTAGCGTACCGCTTGTTATGTGGCTAGAGCTCTTTTTCGCCTCTTTCGTGAATGTCGACCGAATTTGGGGTACTCGGCGTCTATGATTGACAGAGTCTTGGATGCGAAACGTTTATCGCATGTCGAATCGGAACACGTTATTCCGAGAGTCTGGCCAGGTTTAGACTAGGACCGTATTATTATCGTCGTGCTACCAGGAGGAAAATAGTCTACATAGGCGAAATGTAAGCATCGCGTATGAGTTCAGGGAAATGTGATCCCGTGGATGCTTTTAATCATACTTGCCATGTACACGATGCTAGTGCGTTTCATTTACCGTGAGAAAGGTCGTCTTTATGTTGTTATACTTGAAGGCGTGATTTCATGATTGAGTATTCATGATCATTGCATGACTTGGCATGGTTGTTTGTCGAGTCTCAATCTTATCAATCTTATACCGCTAACGGTGAGATGCAAGCCCTAGTGAGCGTATTCGATTGCCTAAGAGTGTCTTTCCCGAGTCTTGGAATAACCTGATGGTTACGGATTTGATTTCTATATGATCTTATCTTTATATCTCGTATTGCCTATTTATTCTTATCGCAACTCACATGTATACATATATATATGCATGCTTTACTTTCGTATGACCTTATGTGTACGTTTGATGTAATATGGCTGGGAGAACCCGGAGTTACTCCCCACTGACTGTGGCATTCATGTTTTTCATGGATGAACAGGTTTCCTGCTTTGGATGATTTTTGGATGTGACATTTTGGGGGTCGGGTGTGAGCTAGCGGGCGTTGTCCCTGGAAGTTCACCTCTAGACGATAGTAGCTAGTTTTTGTTAAACACTTGTTCTTTGCTAACATTTGAAGAGACCCCGTCTCTTTGTTGTATAATTCCGTATGTAGTTTGTATCATTTTGGCACACCTCGTGTTATATATATCTTGCATGTTTACAAGTTTTTAAAATACCGTATTTCCGCATATCTTTCACATGCTTGTATGGTTATCTTTACGCCATGGAGAGGGTTTGTTTATAATAACCGTTGTCAATATTTGTTAATAAAGATGAAGAAAACACACAACACTAATAATACTGTACTGCAACACAAAAACTCTATCACAAAGCGATCATACTGCACCACTAAGACATACTCCCTAATCGTCTCTCTGTCATCATCTCCGTCACTCTATCACAAAGCGATCATCTCCGTCACTAAGACAAAGCTATATCTTATTAATCAGGTATTATTTTTATTAACTATTTCTTATTAAGATTTTCTAGCTAGATTGTTCAATTCTTATTATTGAATTGTGGATTTCCTGAATGTCGTTTATTATTGAATTTGTGAATTAGTTCAATTCTAATTTTGCTTTATCGATTGAATAGCTTTGAATTGAATTTGTGAATTAGTGTATTATTGAATTTATGACCATTATTAAATTTAGTTTAATTACTTCTAATCTTAAGTCAAAAAACAAATTAACGTATCAACATTAATATTATTAAATAATAAGTTCAAACGGCGCCACACACAAATGGCGCCAAAACAACCAAACAACAACAACCAAACAACAACAACAACAAACTAAATTGAGTCCAGGTAAATCTCCCGGATAGCTGCCACAGCTAGAGCATATGCATCAGTCGGCTCAGCCTCGGCCAGAACCAACCCTTCCCACTGCTCTCCCTGGGTCACTTCAACGAAGTCGACCCCATTTGGGAAACGATGATGGTCATGTTCGGTAGCCACCCATAGATATGGGCCAGGCTGGTGGTCCGTGCTCTCAATCCAATTTTTCGCCCATGCCCGGCCTTGTCAAACATTCTTGCCAGTTTGAATGCGGACGCACGATGAGCATCGGTCATACCAAACTCGAAAATGAGTTCTCCTGTAAAGTACCTGTCATGCCAATTTGGCCTCATCTTCTTGATTAAGTAGCCATTTCGAATAAGTGTATCACAGAGTTTCTTGTAGCTTTTACACACAACATAGCCACCCTCAATATGAGCAAGCATTTGTGTCATGATGCAAGCATATGGTTTAGTAAACGTTTGAGACATTTTGTATGGTTGATGTTAGTATTTTGGGGGAATACAAAGATGTTATTGATTGGAGTTGGGAAATTTTGTATGTGGTTGATAGCCTTGTATTGAGGTTGTACTTATCGAGAGTTATTGATTGGAGTTATTGAGTCACATGCAGTTATTAATTCACATGCATTGGTTCACATGCATGCATTGATTCACATGCATTTACATTTCCCAAAACGACTATACATTCACATGCAGTTATTGATTGAGTAAATGAGTGAATGTATATATGCAATTACATTTCCTATGCAGTCAATGCAGTTTATGTGGTAATATGCAGTTACTGTAATATGCAGTAACTACTGTCCACAACGGTTATAAACAAAGGACCCGTTGTGGTTGTCTTTATTTGGATTTTCATATTGGCGCAAATAGGGTGAAAATATATAACAACGGGTAAGTCGCACCGTTGTCATTACTCTATCACAACGGTTGTAGTCAATACAACTGTTGTGGAAAGTAATAACAACGGTTTAATTAAGTAATAACCGTTGTTATTTCTCAATATTATTTTTTTTAATTAAAAGATATTGCATTACAGTCCAAACCCGTGAATAAACAACAGCAGAACAACTGTAACAGCAGAAACAGCAACAACATAAGCATGGCTACTGTATACTGAATGACCACATAACCCCTCTATAAATACAGCCTCAAAACCCCTCCTTTAAATATTGCATAACCCTAATTAATTACTCCAAAAATTAACATCATCAATGGCAGCAGTTAACCTTTCCAACGATGAGACGACCCTTACAAAATTGATTGCAGATGAGGAGGAGGCTCTTGCCGTAATTCCCGCTGATCATCACCCATTGAATAAAGCATCCATTGAACATCGAAGGGATTATTGGATTACATACAAGAAAACAACATTCAGGCGACTGATATTGGCGACTAATTTCAGTCGCTAAAATGAATTTGGCGACTGAAATCAGTCGCCAAGACCCAGTCGCAGTCATTAGTCGCCAAAAAAAATTCGGGCGACTAATTTCAGTCGCCAAATTTGGCGACTGAAAAAAGTGTCGCCAAAATGGGGAAATGGCGACTGAAAACAGTCGCCAAAATTGGCGACTGATAAGCTTTGTAGTCGCCAAATTGGCGACTGAAATCAGTCGCCATCAGTCGCCAATTTGGCGACTACTATGGTTTTTAGTCGCCAATTTGGCGACTGATGTCAGTCGCCATTTAGTCGCCAAAAGGCCTTCTAATTTGGCAAAATACAGGGGGTTTGGCGACTGAAAGTAGTCGCCAAATGAACATTTCAGTCGCCAAAAAACCTGTGATATTGCAAGAAAATTTCTGTTTTCATCCTGCCATTTCGTTACCATACCATACCTGCAAGTATACAAGAAAAGAACCATAATTTCACACATTTACAACAACACGATGTGAAACCAACATCCTCATATAGATAAAGAAAACTGTTTCAAGTTTACAAATCGTTAACAAATCGAGTTTAAAAAAGCACAAGTCACAAGTTTCCCAAGTCTAAACTAATATCAGAAGCCAAGGTTTATATTGGATTCGCTAAACAGTCCACCACCTCCATTGCCTTCATCATAATCCCGCCGATAGGGAGGGGGACCTTGGTTGCAATTGTCAAACCTGCTTTCCCAAGCCTTGAATTTTTCTTTCATTATTCTTAATTCTTCATCCCTTTCCGCGTTTTTTCTTTTTTCCTCGTCAAGTGCGGCTTGGAGTCTTCCCACGACTGTCGGCTCGTAGGTTTGTTTGAGGTGGACGACATTCTTCCCCTTGGAGTTTCGTAAAATACGTTCTTTGCCGACCCAATCCCGTAGACGTTCCCCTTCTTGAAACCCTTTACCAAGTCGAACCAAATCTCGTTATCGGGTTTCTCGGGATGCCTAAGTTTCTCGGCGGAAAATGCTTCCTACAAAATATAAACATTGTTATTAAAAATAGCTACAATATTGGTTAAACATTCAAAAAATTGAACTTATTGTAAAAATACAAAAATGCTTGAAACTTACATATAATTCCTTATCTTTTGGTTTGATCCAATATCTTCTATTGTCTTCGAGCCGGGAATGGGTGTCAAGGAAGAGCTCCGGAGCTGTGGGCGTGTTAGCTTTTTTCTTCTTACCCTTCTAAAAGAAAAAATTAAAGACTTGTATAAGAAGATTTTAATAATAAAAAGAATTTAAGTTATAATTTTCAAATGGAGGAAAAAGTGGAAATTATAACTTACACCCAAAACTAGGCTCAGGAAAGATCGAGATCCTGCGTGATGCGACGGCTCAGCCGCTCCATCTTTCTTTCCTCCTTTTTTATTTTTGGATGCTTGGGCCGACCTAGCCTGAAACTCCGCAGTTTCACGATATTTAAGCATATCTTCATATGCACCACCTACAAGTTAAATAAGTATTATAAAATATGATAAAATGTGTAAAATTATAACTATATACAAATAACAAAAACAATTAAATACCTCTCCTATGCTCCGGCTCCTTCTTCCTCTTGACAACCTTATACATGTTGTCCCTTAACCGTCTAGTGCACGTCTCATTGTACCTTTGACGTACAATATACTCTATTCCGGCCGGCCAGTCAAATGTTTTCTACAATTTAAAAGGTAAGTATTAGTAAAATAAATTATTACTTAAAAACTATAATAATATAAGAAAATATAAACAAAAATAATATACCCTAAAATTATTGAACCACTCCTCTTTTTGTGCAGAGGTAGCCTTGGTCCAACAAGTAGGAGCAACTCCCGTCATCTTCTGCTTTGTACTCTGAGTACAACCGCGTACACCCTTTTGAGACGAAAACCTGAAAAATAAATTATGGAATAGTATGCATTTATGGTAAATAATAATGTAATATAATTATAAACTAATAAATTAAAGACATTGGTGGTTGTCTTCCCAAAACCCCGCGGGATCAAGTATCATCTTCCCTTCCGGCGTGAACTGGATCGTCTCCGATGTCTGATCCGAGGACTCGTCATTGGTCGATTCCTCGACCACTACCGGACTCTGCTGATCAATAATCTCCATCTCCTCCTCGTCGACTGAAGAAGTACTACGGCGTCTGTGTGAACCGCCGCCACGTTGTCTACCTCGACCTCCTGCCATCTACAAGTACACAAATATTCAAATTGTTAGAAACGGTTAATAACATAAAAAACAAACATAAGCTGTTAATAACATAAAAAAAACATCAAATAACATAAAAAACTTAATTAAAATATATATAAATATATCTTTACCCAATTAATCATTATCATCATCAAATTCGTCATCATCATCATCACCATTTGATTCATTATCATTATCACTATCAACACCACCATCACCGTCAACTTGACCATCACCATCCTCGTTTTCTAAACCTTCACCCTCTTCATTTCCATTCTCATGGATGTCCTCATCAGGTGGAGACAACATAAACCCGCTAGATACTATTTCTTCTTGAAAAAAAGTTGTATCTACTTGTGAGCGTGCTTTTGTCTTAAAGATTGCACACCACTGCTTTTGATTTCGATCATTCTTCGTGCTTGGATAAGAAGCGAAATATACTTGATTGGCTTGATGTGCGAGTATAACTGGATCATACTTTGAGTATGTCCGGGTATGATTCACTTCGACGATTTTATAACGTTCATGAACTTTCATACCGGCCACAGAGTTATCCTTCCATTCACACTTAAATAAGACAGTATTATAAGAACGCTCACGCCCATTATAGCTCAACTCAAATATATCCTCAACTATACCATAGTATTCGTTGTCATCACGAGAAGAAATAGTAACACCATAATTGCACCTAGCCTTATTCTTACCGTAGTTGAATGTATGGAAATTAAATCCGTTGACCGAGTAACGATTCCACGTTTTCACCTCTCGTGAAGGACCAAAGGCCAAAGTCCTTATCAAATCATCTTGGATATTTAACTCAATTACATGTTTCCGAAACCATGCTGCAAATTGATCCTCATGGTTACTCCAAACATCATCTCTATTCACATTAGGATGTGCTTTAATGAAATCATTCACAAACTCCGTTTCATATGATTCCAGAATCGCACAATTAGAAAGAACGTAAAGGTGAGCACGATCATATTCTTTGTCATCCAAATATCTTGTTCCCCCAATTGATGAACAACCCTCATCATCATGCATTTGGAAAAACTCGGGTAAACTTGTCTCAAGTTCATCCGCTTTATCAACACTCAAGTTTTTTGCTTTTGTTTCAATATGTTTTTCAAAGTAAAGAGAGCAAAAATTTGCAATCTCTTCCGTTAAATACGCATTACATATTGAACCTTCAACCCGAGCTTTGTTACCAATTTTCTTCTTCACGTGATTAAGAAACCTATTCAATAATTGATGAGATTAATAGTTGTTAAGACTAGTGTAAAAATATTAAATCAATTAAAGAGATAGTACGATAATAATTATAATTTAATTACTACTTAGTGATCTTACCTTTCAAATGGATACATCCACCTATATTGGCCGGGGCCTCCAACTTTGGCTTCGTAAGGCAAATGTATCGGTACATGCTCCATGGAATTAAAAAATGATGGAGGAAATATCATCTCGAACTTACACAATATCTGTGGTATTTGCTCCTCAAGACGAATCATGTCATCAACACATATTGAAGACGAATATAAATCTCGAAAAAATTGACTTATCTCAACAATTGCATTCCACACGGGAGTGGGGAGGAGATGTCTCAAAGATACAGGTAATAATCGTTCCATGAAGATATGACAATCATGACGTTTCAAGCCTTGCAACTTTAGCTCCTTCATATCAACACATCGACTAAAATCGGATGCATATCCGTCAGGAAATTTTAACTTTCTTAACCACTCACATAAGACCTTCCTTTGAGCTTTGTCAAGTGTAAAAATAGATTTTGGCATAGACTCATCGCTACGAATGTGAAGATTGGGACGATGGCAAATTGTCTTCAAATCTTCTCGTGATTTAACAGTATCACAAGTCTTTCCCTTTACATCCATAACCGTGTGAATCAGTTGCTCAAAGAAGTTCTTTTCTATATGCATTACATCCAAATTGTGCCTAATTAACATCGTCTTCCAATAAGGAAGATCCCAAAAAATGCTTCTTTTAAACCAACCAATTTTCTTCTTCTTCAGCCCCTCCGTCTCTGCTTTAGTACAATCAATAGTACGTGACAAATCACAAACCATATCCCACACCTTATCCCCCGGAAGTCGATCTACAGCATGATTGCGCTCCACTTTACCTTTTCTGAAAGCTTTTTTTGTTGCTCCTAAAGGCATGCCCCTCCGGTAAGAATTGTCTATGACAATCAAACCAACTCACTTTATGGGAACAAGGAAGCGAAAATGCTTTGCTTTGGTACATGCAACAAGGACATGCCTTTTTTCCCGCGGTAGACCATCCAGATAGCATACCGTAGGCGG